>ML685798.1:20513605-20529293 GCA_007922175.1 Pelusios castaneus | reverse complement strand
TGTAATCTTTCTTTAGATGTAGTCAACCCTTCAGGCACAGTGCTTGGGACAGTGAGGGGAAACTTCCATATTTGTGCGGTGTCTGGAAGATGAGGGTGGCAATAACTAAGTGACAAGAAAGTGTGATTGCATAGGTTAGCCAGGCACATGATAAGCTGGTTCCGAATATCTATATCTATATACACACATACATAAATACCAGTGTCACGTCAGAAGGAAGTGCCAAAGGGGTAGCTGTGTTAGTCTAGTTCAGCATAGGCAGTCTTAATGGGTGGTTAGTGGGGGCAGCTGCCCAGGGCCCAGTGGGGGAAGGGGCCCCACCCCGCTCTGGTGGGGAGTCAGCTGAGGGGCCCATCAGCAGGGTGGGGGAGCTGGCAGATAGTTCTAGGGGGGCTGGCAAGGCCTTGGCAAGGTGGGGAGGGGCAAAAGTCATGGATGGGCCCCAGACCCTGAATCACTAAGACCACCCCTGTAGTTCAGCAAAACTAAATAAGGAGTCTGGTGGCACTTTTAAAGACTAAACAAATGTATTTATCTCATGAGCTTTCATGGGAGAAAATCCCATTTCATCATATGTTCGAATATGCTTCAAGCATCTGATAAAGGGGAAATTTTCTCCCATGAAAGTTGGGACTGAAGAATGTGTGTTGACAAGCCCCATTTCTCTGGTGACTTCTAGTTACTTACATCTTCATTCAGGATGGGGTCCACTTTGGTTTTATGTCAGCTACAGGCCAGGGAGGACTTATCTTCAAAGAATCTACACCCCAGCTTCCACAAAGGACACACTTAAAGCCATTCATTTGAGCTATATCCTCTTCCTTCATCACAAAGGCTAAAAAGCCACAGTTATCTTTTCAGGTTCTCCATATCTAGAACCGGGATAACAATTTTTACCTGATAGTGAGGACTGGATGAATTATTTGCAGCAAACAATTTTCTGTTTGCAAACTATTCACAAGAATGCCTAGATTATTACAAGTGTATTCATTATTAATAATTATTGGACACATGCCTCATGTGGACATATTTTATCCTATGAATTGCTTGCAAACTATTCACTGTATCTGTTGCTTGAGGCATTTACACTGTGCAATTAGTCAATTAAGTCACATGATATTGTTTCTGCTTTTTGACTAGATGTCTAAATCCACAAAGAACATAGACACTATAATTACATATTGGACAAATGTTCACAATACTGTTCCTTTTTGCAAACAATCTTATAAGCAAAATTTTGCTCACATGAATGTCTGTGAAAAGGAATCAAAGGAGCTATGAATAGCTTACAACAAAGGTGTTATGTTTATTTTAATAAATGTTCATGAATACTTTCGTGCAGCATTCAAGCACCAAGGTGGTTGGTGTGGTGGTAAAGACACTAGCTGGGGATTCAAGATAACTGGATTCAATTCTATTGTAACACAGCCTTCCTCTGTGACCTCAGACAAGTCATTTAACTTCTCTGCGACTTGGTTTCCCATCTGTAAAGTGGAAATAATAGTGACTGATCTCACAGGGGTATTGAGAGGATCAATACATTAATGATTGTGAATGGCTCAGATATTACAACGATGGAAATCATAAGTATCTAGATAAGGTAGGGTTGTATACTTCAATATATCTGTTTTTAACTTACACGTCAGCTATGCATGAGGAGAAGCTTATTAATCATACCACAAAGCGTGAAGATTTCCAAGGTGAAATCCTGGTGCTGTGGCAAACATCAGTGGTTTTATGAAATAAAGTAGTGTGAGTGAATAGGAATTACCTGCAAATCCCTAGAGATACTCACTAGGAATTTAGATATACATGTAGGGCCCTTTTTTTTTTTTTTTTTTCTTTAGAAAAGTGGAGTCCTAACAACAAACTTAAGACACATTAGACCTGAGTCTTCTCTCTGTTAACCCAATTTTATGGCTGTGTAACACCAGCGAAGACACACCAGTGTAACACTGCTTTAATGGTATGAAGAACCCGGTCCAGATGCTACAAATGGATATTCACACTATTATTTCCTGAAATGCTCTCTAACATTTTTATAACACGTATATATTAGAACATAGTCTAGTGGTTCTCAACCTTTCCAGACTACTCTAACCCTTCCAGGAGTCTGATTTAACTTGCATACCTCATTTCACCTCACTTAAAAACTCCCTGCTTACAAAATCAAGCATAAAAATACAAAAGTGTCACGGCACCCTGTTACTGAAAAATTGCTTACTTTCTTATTTTTACCATAAAGTTATAAATCAACCTGAATATAAACATTATACTTACATTTCAGTGTATCGTATATAAAGCTGTATAAACAGATCACTGTCCATATGAAATTTTAGTTTGCACTGACTTTTCTGGTGTTTATGTAGCCTATTGTAAAACTAGGCAAATATCTAGATAAGTTGATGTACCTTCCCCCCCCCCCCCATAGAGCATCATATACTCCTGGTTGACAGCCACTGATAGAGAGAAATGTAGTATCAGGAAAAGGCTATGATCTGGCCAAACCAGCTCAGCCTTCTCAACTCAGTTTATGGTATTCATTCCCACCTTTCAGCCTTTGCACTGTAATTCTTCCTTCCTTCTCCAGGAAAACAAAATCTCTAAGCCTCTATTTCTTACATAGAGTGTCAAGTGCTTCCCCTAAGGATTTCTTCAATATATTGACAATTTCCTTTGCATGAAGCAGTTGTGCCTAAATTCACGATTGGCTCATCATTTGCTAGGGACAGATCCTCACCTGGTGTACATCTGGGAAGTTCTGTTGAAGTCAATGGTGCTATGCTGATTTACATCAGTTGAGAATCTGGCCTCTAATGTTTAAGGTACTTTATTTCATGTCTGGTATAAATTTCTCTGTCTCAAACTTACTGAATTCTTCTATAATTTTGAAAGCTCTTTTAGGTCACCCTGAAATCTCTTCTTTGCCAGGGAGAACATGACCAAGGCAACTCTCTCAGTCCATCCTTATCATTTATTTACATCCCTTAGACTGGTTACTCACTTCACTGTTTCTCTCCCAGGATGTGGCTTTTATGCCATCCTCCTCTGAGCATCTCAGATGGTTTGCAAGCACCTTGTGAGGTTCCATTATAAGGCATCTATGTTCAGGATTCCTTTCAGTCATCATAGTGAAAGACTGCTTCTGTGGTTAAGGTACTAGGCTGGGACTTCAAAGGTTTGGATTTGATTTCCAATTCTACCAGAGACTCTCTGGGCTGTGTCGGACAAGTCAATAAACTTCTCTGTGCCTCAGTTCTCCAACTGCAAAATTTGACATAACACTTGCTCCCTTCCACCTTTTGCTTTATCTGTTTAGGTTATGGTCTCTTCAGAGCAGGGTCTATTCTTTACTATGCATATATATAAGCAGCACCTAACAGAATGGGACCCTAATTGTGACTGAGGCCTCCAAGTGCTACCACCCGTTACAAAAGGTAACGGTTCTTTTGTTGTGCAGGTGTCATGTAATGTTGCTGTACATTTCTACCTTCTCTGGTGCAGAAACCACAGAGCATGAGCTAACATTCTTCTAGCTAGCATAACGTTCTGCTGTGCTTATTACTATGAAATAATGCATGTTCTCTGTGACAGTCAATGCCGAGCTCTACACTTCACAGGAATCAAGAGATATGCTTGACTGAAGGGGAGCCCCCACTGCCTGTTTGTGTGGAGGGGCTGTCAGTAGCTACAGGTGGATGAGTGTGCGTGTGCAGGCAGGGGGTGGGGGCAGATGCTTCTCTTCTGCCACTGCCTTGCCCCTTGCTTAGTCATTTCTGCTTTTCCAAATGAGGGCAAATTCCTACCACTGGTGTAAGTGAGTGAAGAATTCTGAGTTGGTGGCATTTTATACCCACTAGTTGCCAATATAAATTACTACTCAAAGAGCAAGGCAGCAGAGAACCAGGCACATCTGGCCCTAATTTACCAGAGTAGCATACATCTGATGTCACCTATAGCACACAGTTAAGGGAGGCATAGGGCGCCCCAGGTTTGTGTGCGGATACATTTATTTTATTTGATATCTTAACTGGATCATAGCAGCACCAAACATCTATCTGGCCCCTTGCCAGCAGAATGTATTTTCTGTTATTGACTGACACTGAAGTTTCAGAAAGTCAGTGGGAGCTGAGGGAGTTTGAGATCCACCACCATGAGGCATTCAGCACTTCAGAGGATCAGATCCCTTGAGCAGAAGCTACAACAGTAAAGGGATTTAGAATCAATGTGCAGGGCTACATCTTTAACTGGCATACATCAGGGTGCTCCAAAAACATCAGTGGGGCTACAGCGATTTGCACTAGCTGAGAATCTGGACAACAGGCTCTAAGAGTGGAAGTTGTATAAATACAGGAAATAACTATGTAAAACATTTGGGAAATCTGTATGTGCTCAGCAGGGGGGGGGGGAGGGGGGGTTGTGAAGACTCCTGTTACATCAATGATAAAATCCAGGATATCCATGACGTGTCCATATTGCTAGCCATTCTAAATCAACCTGGTTTGGGTCAGCAGTTGATTCAAAGGTCAGGCAGCTGTCATATAATTAGCAACATCTTCTGGATGAAGCTGTTTTAATTTTAGCAATTTCACATGCTTTTTCGTAGAGGGTCAGCATGCCCCACATGGCCCCTGTTTCCAGGCATTGGCCAGTCCCACTATGTCCTTTGGGGCAAGGGACCCAGGCCCACCCATTTCTCTAGGTCCCAGTCCAGGGACCTTAAGAGTTGCAGCTATGCACTGTCTCCAGTGCTTCCAGCTGCTACTTTCCCCCTCTCCTTCAGCTTCTGTGCTTTGGCAGCAGGGCTAGATTAAGACATGCTGAGGTCCTGAACTATGTAAAGATTTGGAGGCCCCATACCATCAAAAATAAAGAGAAAAAAGTGTATTATGTCATAACAGAAAGGGTAATGAAAAACTAAATGATAAACTGTTATATTTGCATATATACATAGGCAAAGATGTAACCAAAAACTAAATAAAACATACATCTTGCAAAAAACCTTATTTACATTATCCATTTCAATTATGATAAATCTTCTTAGTTATCTCTGACATATTTAGGGGCCCCTCATAATGTGAGGCTCTAAGCCTAAATCTGGCACTGTTTAGCAGACAAGCCTCTCACCCAGCACCCACCTTCACCTGGTTCTCATATTTCTCATCAATCACCACACTCCTCCAACTCCCTCTCCTTCCTCTCCCCAGCTGCTTGGCTGGAGTGGGGTTGGTGAGTGGGGTGGAAATGGGCAGCTATCAGGCCCCTGGCTCAGTCTTAATTGGCCTCAGGTGCTCCTAATTAACCTCCCTTCAGTTCACAAGGAACAAGGTCCAGATCATTCTAGAGCAGTGTTTCCCATCCTGTGGCTCAGGAGCCAAAACTGGCTGGTCCATGGGGGCTTTCAGAGTGGCCCATGGCTCTCCTTCTACTGGCTACAAAAGGGGGCCACTGTCTGCAAGGACCCAGGTAAAGCACTTAGCCTCATGGAAACAAGACTGGTGTAGGCTCTTAGCTGCAACCAAGGGAAGGAAGGATCAGTGCTCCCCATCACCCCGGCCGTAGCAGGCAGCATGCCAAAGTGCTTTGCTTGCATCCAGAGATGCTGGGGTTGTTGCTGCAGTCAGAGGGAGGGGAGCACTGATCTTCCATCCCCCTGGCTGCAGAAGGGAGCCACTGCCGAGGGACCCTGATGGGGGGCACAGAGCTACAGGTTGAGTGTGATTTTCCTGCTGCAGCCAGGGAGATCATTGAGGAGGCAAACTGCTTTGGGGGTGGTTGCCCTTGAGCCAAAAATGTTGGGAACTAGTGTTATAAAGCTGATATCTCCCTTTGATCACTCTCTATCTGCCACCACCCCTGCTGTCTCACAGTAGGCAATCTGGGGAGGGCTCCTTTGCTTTGGATAGTCCATCACTCACTGATCACCACCTTCAGGAAAGTAGAAGCTATACCGTCAAGCAGGGCGGCAGTGAATCATCTGCCCTGTTTGTTTTGCCTCGACTGGAAGTAAGAATGAACTGCCTGGGTCTCCGTAAAACGACAAAGCTGGGGTACGAACAGCACCACTGAGCCCTCCGCATTCAGCTCATTGACAATGTAGTGAGTGAGGGAGTGCACAGTGCATGGAGTGTTTAGCTTTTAACCTAAACCAGGAAGATTTAGATCTGCTGATAACATGGACACAATCGGTCTGTCGCACAGAGCAGGTGACCGCTCTATTCCGCAGTGAACAGCGATGTAAAAACCTGTGACCTCAGGTCACAAGATTATAGGACCAGAAAAGGAAAGAGGGAGACAAGCAGAGACATGTTGGAAACAAAAGGCAAAAGTTGGCTAGGGAGATTTACTTATTTAAAGTGCTAACAACAGCTGGCACCTTCTGGGAGGCTTCATTGGGCACTCAGGGCTGTGGGTCATCTCGTCCTCATCTGCCTCCAGTGTGGGGAGTCTTGCCTGCGCCAGGTAGACATTAACTCTCTGACACAGCCAGCCTGTCAACCACTCAAGCACTCTTCCCCTGGCTCTGGATGTTAGGGCCTACACTGTCCCTGCAGACTCCCCCATCCTCTATCGCCATGGCTCTGTGGGCTCCACACCCCCCATTGCTCCTAGCCCTCACAGCTCCACCCCACTCCCTTCCCCCCTCCCCATTACCTCCAGATTCTATTGCCTCCCTCCCTACGTGCAGTGCTTAATTTGCATTGCAAGATGTGCTAGGGCTCAGTCCCAGCAGAATTTAAGCAATGGGTGAGCTGGCCAAGCACCCAGCTGCGAAGGCAACATCACCAGACATCAGGGTGACGTGGTAAATATGGTGTATTGCCACACTTACTTCTACACTGCTGCTGCAGCTTGTGGTGCCTGGCAGATCAGACTGCAGCTCAAGGTGGGCTCTGTGCTGCCATATGGGGGCTGCATCTTGCTGGAACCCATGGCCATCCCACAGCCTTCTGGCCACTTTTGACTCACCAGGGGCACCTTTTCAGATAAGGGTAGAGAGAGGAAGAGGGAAACTTTAACCTGAAAACTAGATTTTTTTGCAGATAATTTAGAAGTGAAATGACAGGATGTAAGCCAGGCGACCAGCCCTCCACGGCTAGGTGCCTGGCCTCTCTCTTAGTCCCTGGCCCCTCGGGCGAGGCAGGCAGGGGGGGAGGCAGGGGGACGCAGGCCCACCCAACTCCACTGCATCCCAGCCCAGGGCCCTATCCGTGGCAGAGGGGTCTACCACGGGCCCGGCGGAATCCCCACCAGGGTTCACGGACTCAGGCTCGGGAATCACCGAATCGTAATAGGCCTCTCGGTCCCCTGGGCCACTTCCTGCCCCCGACCCTGCTGGTACCTGCTCTGGGCCCCCATCGTCATCCTCCTCGGGGTAGTCGCCCAGTGGGAGGTCACAAAGCCCATCCACGTCATCCGCTAAGGGTAACTCCTCCAGGTCGCAGCCAGCCTCCGGGGGTGGTGCATCCTCACTGGCCAGAGGGAGCTCCTCCAGGTCGCAGCTCGGTACCGGGAGGCAGTCGTCCGAAAGGTCAGGAGGCTGTGTGGGCAGCGGTAGGTCCAGGGACTCCTCTGGGTTCAGGTTCCTGGGTGGCCGGTCTCAGCAGGCGGCCCCAGTTGACCATCAGGGCCCAGGCAGGTCTTCAGCAGGGTAGTGGTCAGGCAGGTGCTGGGGAAGGAGCAGAGAGACACCCTTCCCCTTTGGCTGCCTCCCCTTCACTGAGCTCTCCGGCTTCTCCTTTATACTTCCTGTCCCGCCCACCTGCTTCTGGCCTGACGGACAGGCTGCCTCCAGCTCCGCCCACCCAGGTATAACTGGGCCCAGGCTGTCTATCTCTGAGGGGGGCCACACTCCCTCACTACACAGGAGCATGGTATCTAATGCCTATATAGAGAAAGAAAAAAAATACATATAGAAACACCAATTAACACCATATTTTAAGTTTATATGTAAATTTAGAACAATCAGGTGATAATTCAGCAAAGCATTTCCAATCCCAAGCCTTGAGGTATCAGTTCTGGAACTTAAACATATTAGAAACACAGGTTTGATGCTTTGTACACTATCTTAAGGAGAAAAATCAAAATAAATAATATCTACTTAAAATCTGCTTACTTTCTGTAACAGACACACTCTTGGTTACTGCTCTTATCTAAATTTAGTCAATTGTTGTTTGCTCCACTAAAGTGTTTACTTATTTTTAACACACACAATTAAGGGTTTTTTTCCTTTCTTTTATTAAGAATGGGGATTTATTTTCTAATTATCTTGGCATTTATGTTTATCAATTACAATCATGTATGTGACTCACTAACATTTGACCCCACCATTACTGTTAGCATTAGACTTGCAACCACATTTATTTTCATACAAATGTTAAGTTATTTTACAGTTAGAAATAAAATACCATTTGAAAATAAGAGATCATCTGCACAATGTCTCGTTACGTGTTTAGCGTTTTTAAAAAACTAAAACCTGGCATTGCTAAGCTGAGTACAAGTTAAATTTACATTCTAGAAGGATAATTTTATTTGATTGTACCACTTTAAATAATGAATGATAAAGCACAACATGGTAATAAAAGTAATAATGATAATTACTCCAGCCAGGAGGTACTAGGCATTTTAGAACTCACTGCTCAAATAATTAAATTTAAGCATAAGAGAAATAAAATTATGAAATGCACAGACCAGTCAAAAAATGAAAACAACAGTACTACAATCCTTAATGAACTTTGAAAGAATAAAATTACAGAGAATATATATGCCTTGCGCATTTGACAGGAAGTACAAAAAAGTACCAACAACCTTAATGTACGTGTATGAAAGAATGGAAGAGTGTCATGGGGACCGTGAAGGAGACTGTGTGTGTGTTGGAGGAATGTCTGAGAGAGTATGTGTGTGGGAGAATTTGTGAGAGAATGTGTATATGTGAGAGTGTTGGGGGATAGAGTATGAGAGCATGTGTGGACTGGGGAAGTACATGACAGAGTATGTGTGAGAGAGAAAGTGTGTGTGTGTGTGTGTGTGTGTGTGTGTGTGTGTGTGTGTGTGAGAGAGAGAGAGAGAGAGAGAGAGAGACTGTGTGCAAGTGTGAGAGAGTATGTTTGTGTTGGAAGAGTGTGTGTGAGAGAACACAAGAGAGAGAATGTGTTGGGGGAGTGTGAAAGTGTGTGTCAGAAGAGTGAGTGTGTCTGAGTAAGTGTCAGCACACAGTGTCTTTAAACAGAACATTCAGGAGCCTGAACATCAGTGCCACGCCACCCATTCTGGACCCACAGACACATACACCCCTGACACCCACTCCAGGCCAGCTGAGACCAGACACACAGGTTGGGGGGGACACCCCAACATTAGTGACCACCTGGTTCCCCGCTGCACCAGGAGGCAGGCTCCAGGTCCCAAGCAGCCAATTGGGGGGGGAGGGACAAGGGCCTGGGCCTCAAACTCACAGATGGCCTCAAATGTAGACAGTTAATTTTTTGGCATTTTGGCATGCTTAATATCAACTGTGACATTGCATGAAAGCTAGATTTTTCCTCAATAATTAGTGCATTTCCACAGAAAAGGGCTAGAAAAGCATTTGTTAAATAAAAAAATATTCTACTTATGTCTTTTTTTTTTGGTGCCTTATTTTGTTTTCATGTGTCGTCATTTTTTATTTTTATTATAGCTAGGGGCCTCAAAAGCTGGAAGTAGCCCAGGCCTCTCTGGATCTCTGAGAGGGCCTGACCGGGGCAGCTTCCTGGGCATGAGGCGGCTAGGAGCAGCAGAGCCTGCAAATGGGGGTGGGGGAGGAGGGGCAACCCTGCTTTGGCAAAGTTACTTGGCTGATCCAACTGCCCCCTCTGCAGATCAGTCCATCCACCTTCTCCAAATGCTGCTGCACCTGCCTGGCTGCCTGCAAGCCCCCGTGGCTTTCAGTAGGCCAGGTGGGTTGGAGGAGGAACCAGCACGGTGCCCCCTTGGGCAGTGACCCAGTCCACCCACCCCTAAGGCTCGCTCTGCCTATGCTTAATAGTTACCTTTCCTAACTAATAAAGTATATTCTTACCTCCCAGTTCAAAGTCTTTTGCTGGCCTCGAAGAACTAGGACTCAGTCTTTCATGAAGCATCCCCGCTCATCAAGGTACCTCCTCAGGGACTGGATCCAAAGCATCTTTCTGCAACCTGTGACATCCTGAATCAGTCTTTTGTCTTTAGTCACAGAAAGGGTGCTCCCCTCGCTGTCCTGTCATTCCTTTTCATTCCCAAATGGTTTGGATGTTTGACTTTTATGGATTGGTGCAAAAGGAGGGACAGCTAAGCAACACATTACATGATCAGCTAGCCAGGGAAGGGCGACAACTCCCTCCCACTTGGATGGATCACCACTGAAACATGTCATTCCCTGATGATGCACTTGTGCTCCAAGACCCTAAGGGCATAATTTTCAATATAATTATATTATTCCTTAAATATCACCCAAGCACACATCTTCCTATGATTATAAGCAACAGTAAGCTACAAGAAGCTTTCAGTAAAGTCCTCACAGGCATCCTTTATGGATATGTTGCATGAAAGCAGCCTATTAGATGTAGTGAGTTTATCAGGTCTGGGACAGGAGTTGTTTGTAAATAACAATGAACCCTTTGGCAGTTGGCACCAGTGGATCTGTGTGTCATGCCACCCCATTTGCTGTATTCATTATTTCTGCCTATGGCTCCTTTCAAGGTTCTGAAGGCACTGGATCCCACTTAGATAAGGAAGTAGTATCCCTATTTTACAGACTGGCAATCAGAGGCACAGGAGAACTGAGCACCCACAGCTCCAGATGAAATTGACGCAGATTAGCCCTAAGTCAACTTTAAATCAACTGAAAGGGCTCCAGGGCTCCCCCATTGACCAAAAGCTCAACTGTGAAAAATCAGGCTTGAATTGCTACAGACTGAGGGACCCACAACTAGTAGATGCTTGCTCAACTTTGGCCTAAGTGACTGACCCAGAGTCACACACAGAGTCCATGGCAGAGTTGGGAAGACGACACAGGAATTCTAGGCTATGTCTACACTTGGCCAAATAAAGTTGACTTTGTTAAGTCAATTTAACAAAGTCAACTTTAAGTCGACTTTATTAAGTCAACTTAGCATGTCCAAACTCAAAAATTAAGTCGATTTAAAGGGACCTTGCCAAATCGACTTAGAACATCCACACTGGATGACTAAGTCGACTTCTAGGGGCTAGGTGGACCTGGGACTGGTCCATGGTGGCGGTGGGGCACCCCTTGCCAAGTGCTGGGGGCTCAGCATTTGCCCCATTGTACCTGGGTACAATGGGGGCTGAGCAGGACAGGGACACTGGCAGGGCATAGGAGCAGGGTGGGCGGGGCTCTGTCCTGCCCTGTGGGGGGGGCACGCCAGGCTCTGCCTGTGCCAGCCACCCTGGCAGGGAGGTCAGTGGGGGAGCCCTGGAGCCCTTTCAGTTGATTTAAAGTTGACTTAGGGCTAATCTGCGTCCACACTGGCTAAGTCGACTTTATAAAGTCAACTTTAAACAAGGATTTATAAAGTCAACTTTAAATTTCCTTAAGTCGACCTAAGTAGCAGCTTAAGTCGACTTAAGGAAATTGTAGTGTAGACGCAGATTAAATTAAATCGATTTAAGCAATCTTAAAAGTCAACTTAATTTGTAAGTGTAGACACAGCCCTAGCACCCAACCACTAGACAATAGCCTTCTTTGCACAAACATAATATTACCATTAAGCTTGATGACTCTAGTAATAACACACTGTTCATTATAACATCAAGGTTTTTTGGCTCATTTGGACAGGGATGAACAGATGCCTTACATTTTTAACATTGTACTGGAAACATTTGCCATGCATTGTGATAAAAATATGAGAAGAACTTGTGCTACTCATGTGATGCCCAGAAAGCTTCAAATGGATTTTGCAGACAAGTGAAAAGGGGAGCAGCACCTCTCTTTGCCCTCTCAATAACCCTTAGGTTCACTAGAATTCTATCTTACAGATCTCAGTACTAAGCAGGATGTCCTGTTCATAAATCAAATCCCAGCAGGGTTTTCCCTCCAGAAGACTTTTCCCTTCCTGAATTACACTTTCGGGAAACTAAGCATCTTAGGCCCCAGTGCTGTAAACATTTGGATCCATGCATTATGTTACTCACATGAGAAGTTCCATCATTAAAGTTAAGCCTGTGTGCAAAAGTTGGCAGGGTCAGGGCCTATGGCTAGAAAAATATACTGCAAAACAAAATGTAATATTTCATTCTAGAGCTACATATTTCTGAAGAAACAGCTGTATCTTTCCCTAGGATCTCATAAAAATACACACTGACTTACATTTTGATCAGTGTTTTGGCAGTCTAATTCTATACAAGATATAGAATGTACCTGGTGTGACGCTGTCCGGATTTAGGGAACCATTTATGATATTATTTTGTATTAATATTTTATAATTGTTATAATCCATAGGAACTAGGTCATGTTTGGTGTCAATAGAAAGGTAATAATTTGTGGGGAATGATTATATAGTTTATGTGTAGGATTTGTATTCATATTAGAAGTTAGGAATACTGTATGACTGTTATATTTTAACTTGTGTAAGGTTGGGGAAACTCCCCAGACTGAATGTCTACCTGGCCATTGTCTCCTTAATGGCCCATTAAGGAAGCTCCCCAGTATAATGGGCCAAAGAAGAAAACCTGTTGAGCCACTAGGACTTGAACATGTGACTCAACCCCAATTTGATTGGAAAGAACTGCACACAGCATGGAGAAGGCCAGAGGTGATAAAAGGCAGCAGCCCCAACTCCATCTTGCTCTCAAGTCCCCAGTCTACAGCCAACACCCATCTCTGGAACTATTCCTCTGAGACTGAACAAAGGATTGAGGCCCACCCAGGTGCTGGGTGTTTACCAGAGGAACAATCCTGCAAACTCCAGAGGAACAAGCCTGCAAAGTGCTTTTCAAAGCGTCTGACGAAGTGGGATTTTCTCCCACGAAAGCTCATGCGATTAATAAATCTGTTAGTCTTTAAAAGTGCCACAAGACTCTGTTGTCTTTCTACAATAGACTAACACGGCTACCCCTTTGGAATTTAAATCATTTGTATGTATGTGATTCGCTTTGACCCTTTAACATCTCATATTTTGCTTCTTTTCTTCTTATATTAAACCTTTAGTTGTAGTTGCTAAAGGATTGGCTATCAGTGTGGTATTTTGGGTAAGATCCAAACCTATATTGTCCTGTGTGCTGTGGCTGGCCCTTTAGGGTCAGAAGAACCCAGTGCTTTTTTTCTAAAAAAAAAGGTACCGGAACTCCTATTGATGTCCTCTAACCCGGGCCGTCTCCTTGTCCCCACCCCCACCCCTCTCCAGGCCTCCCTCTAGCACCCCCTTACCTGGCCGGAGGCTGGGAACTACAGAGACGGCCGGCAGAGCTGCTTGCCGGCCAGGCCGCTCCCGCCCTGAGCACGCTCTATCTGCGCATGCTCAGGGCGGGAGATTTAAATCTCCCCAGCCCGGCCGCAGCCTGCACAGCTGGGAGGGAGCACTGGCGGGGACCGAACGCGGCCCCGGCAGGGCAGACAGACCCCGGCAACGGAGCCTGATCCTGGCCCCATGCCGGGAAGCCGACGCTGTCGGGAGAGCGGGGCGGGGTCGGCTCTGGGCCAGGAAGTCGAGGCGGCCGGTGGGTGTGGAGTCTAAGGAAAAAAAGGTGCCGGAACGCCGTTCCGGTGCGTTCCGCCAGAAAAAAAGCACTGGAAGAACCTATATCTTTAAGGGACCATGCGGCTAGGTGGGAGCCGGAGGATCTGGAGTGCAATAAAGGGAGCTGTTTCTATTTTGGGCAGACTTCTTGGTACCCAGTGTGGGGAACCAGAAACCTGATTGTGACTGATAGGGAGACTGGTTTAAGTACCACCCATCAGTGTGTTGGGAGTTTGGCTCCCGGTTTTGCAGCTTGCCCTGATTTTTGCACGTCCTGGAAGGTATCCCAGGAGGCCCCGGTCACACCTGGGGTAACCAGATAGCAAGTGTGAAAAATTGGGACAGAGGTGTGGGATAATAGATATTTATATAAACCAAAACAAACATCTTATAAACAAATAAATAGAGCTGGACTAATAGTTTGGGGGTGGGGTGGGTGAGTTAGTTTGCTGGCAATTCTAAAAAATAAAAAAAAATTGCTTCAGCTTAAACCAAAAGCAAAAAATGTTGGTGATTCAAAAACTTTAAAAAATGGTCAACATGGAAATGGCCAAATGAAAATGAAATGTTTTATTGAGCTCTTGAGCATGTTTTTGTATTTTTTTAAAATGTATTTAACAACATTAAAGGCAATTATGAACTGAAATTGAACTGTTTTGTTTAGCAAACGTCAAACCAAAATGGTTTAGAGTTTGTAAATGGGTGGAGGGTTGTTTTTTCCTAAGCAAACAATTTTTGGCAAAACTGACACAAATACATCAAATGTTTTGGTGCTGCTGAATCTGCATTTAAAAAAAAAAAAAAAAAAAAAGTTCTGGTCAAACAATTTTGCTCAACTTTACAAATGAACAAACATAAAAGAAATGCTCATATTTCCTACGAGCACCATCATCTTTGTCCAATTCCCAGAGCAGTGATTGGGGCAGCTCAGTGGCAGAGTACAGTAGTATGCCAGTTGTACCATGACTAGGAGGCAAGCCCTGCAGGAGCTTCAGCAATGAGGCCCTGTAGCCACTAGCCCTGTTGGGTCCCAACAGCCCCTTAGGCACATAGCTAAAGGAAAGGGTATTTTTCTAGAGCTGGTGGGGAAAGGGAAAGGTTGCAAACATCCAAGGCACAGTGGTTTAAAAGTTACAGTTCAAAGTAAGCAATAGCAGTTCTTGTTTGGGTCCTTGCAGCAGTCCAATCAAGAGTCTGGGGCTCTTCAGTCCCAGTGCTTGGGATGTTACCACACAAATCAGAGTTTGCAGGGTTCCAGGTCAGGCTCCATTAGGGTCTCACTGGGGCTCCTCTGTAATGGTTCCCTGTCCAGCCACTGCTACTTTCCAGTACATCCCACACAGCCTCAGACATAGGTGCAACATCCAGCCCTCAGATCCTGCTCCACCTGCAGCTCTGCATACAGTTTCTGGGGATTCCTCTCTTCATCCAGCTTCTCTACAACTCCTGGCTAGCCCTGCGGCCACTGCTTCCCCACCCAACCAGTCACTTCCTGATTCAGGATCTTTCCCCTCATGACCTGGGGCAGGGTACATGTGGAGGGCTTAGCAGATCCACCACACTCAAATAAATATGACAAAAGTGTGGGTGCTCTTTGGCTATGTCTACACTTGCACTTTTAAGTCGACTTAACTAAGTCGACTTAGTGTGTCTACACTTAAAATTAAAGTCGACTTCAAGGGGAACTTACAAAGTCGACCTAGAATGTCCACACTGGATGCTCTAGGTCGACTTTGTGGGGCTAGGGGGACCTTGGGCAGGTCAACGGTGGCAGGGGTGCACCCCCTGTGTACAATGGGGCAAAAGGGGACAGGGACCCTGGCAAGGCAGAGCCCTGTGTGTGATGCTGTCTGGATTTAGGGAAGCATTTATGATATTATTTTCTATGGATATTTCATAAATGCTATAATCCATAGGAACTATGTCATGTTTGGTATCAATAGAAAGGTAGTAATTTGCTGGGAATGATTATATAGTTT
>ML685798.1:20484084-20503605 GCA_007922175.1 Pelusios castaneus | reverse complement strand
CCCTGCCAGCCCGACGCCGACGCCTCTGGGGAGCCCGCACCTGAAGAGCCAAACGCAAGAGGCTAAAGAGCCGCTTGTGGCTCGCGAGCCGCGGTTTGCCGACCACTGGTCAAGGGCTACTCCAAGGCCCAGATAGTAGCCCATGTGTCCTAATTCGATCCATGTTCAGCAGGCTGGGCTACTACTGAATGTTCCCAAGTCAACCCTATTCCCCACCCAAAGGATAGAATTTATAGCAGCTATCCTGGACTCAACACAGGCCAGGGTGCTCCCACCAGAGTCTTGTTTCTGCAACATGGACTCCATCATAGAGGCCTTTGGACACTTCTCTACCATGACTGTGTAGACTTGCTTAAAGTTGCTCAGTCACATGGCCACCTGCACCAACATGGTTCAAAATGTGAGGCTTCAGCTCAGACCTCTCCAGGCTTGGCTGACATCAATGTGTCACTCAAATGGGGACGATCTGAACAATGTAGTTTCACTCCTGCCTGAGGTTATCGTGTCCTTTCAGTGGTGACTCAATCTGAGTGCAGTTTGTGCAGGAGTGTCCTTCTCCAGACCACAGCTCTCACTGATTCTGGTCATAGATGCTTAAGGGCTGGAATGGGGAGCCCATGTAAGGTCCCACAGGACTCAAGGACCCTTGTTTCAGTCAGAGCTCTTCCTGTACATGGACACCAGGAAGCACAGAGAAATCCCTCTAGCCTGCCAGATGTTCTGTTCCCATCCAAAGGGGAAATGTGTATCAGTCATGATGGACAATACCACAGCAATGTTTTACATTAACAGGGAGGAACTCCCCCTCTCCATGGTGCCACCAAGCCCTCAAGTTCTGAGTGTTCTGTATAGCTCACTCTCTACATTTAGAAGCATCTTACCTACTGGGAGCCAGGAATGAGCTGGCAGACCATTTCGGCAGATCAGTGATCCATTCATCTGGATGTCATGAGCAGTATTTTCCAAAAATAGGGCATTCCCTAGATATACCTGTACAAAACAGAGATCAACAGGAAACTTCAGTAGGGATGATGTAGCATTCATCAGAGCAGTGTTCCAGTCACTGATTTCATGAGCTCTGCCCCCTCCTGATATGGTCAGCCTGGGAGTCAGCTACCTGGAATCAACATGAGCAAGCACTTGAAGAAGAAAAAACAAAACAGTTATCTACCTCTTCATAACTGCTGTTCTTCAAGATGTGTTGCTCATGTCCATTCCAAGACCCACCCACCTTTCCTTCTCTCAGAGCCAGCCAGGAAGAAGGAGCTGAAGAGGTAGAGGATCGCTATATACAGCGTGATGCAAGTCACAGGGTTGCCTGAGCCAACCCAATGAGTATCTCTAGCAGAAAAACCTTCTGAGAATTGTGCACACAGTGAGCATAGATCTACTTGGAGTGGACCTGAGCAACATCTCAAAGAACAGTTACAAAAAGGCATGTAACCATTTTTTCCCCTCAGGTCTTGCTTATAAAACTCCTTCTAATGCATCCCAGAAAGGTATTTGCTTTTTTCACAGCAGTGTTATACTGTATGACTCCCAGGTCCCTTTCTGCAATACTCTTTCATAGGCATCGTTTCTCATTTTGTATGTATGCAGTTTATTATTCCTTTTTAAGTGGAGTGCTTTGTATTTGTCCTTCTTGAATTTCATCCTATTTACTTCAGACCATTTCTACAGTTTGTTCAGATCCTTTTGAATTGTAACCCTATCCCTCAAAGCACTTGCAACTCATCCTATCTTGATATTGTCCATAAACTTTATAAGTGCATTCTTGCCATTATCAAAATCATTGATGAAGGTATTGGACTGAGCCGGACCCAGGATCCATCCCTGTGGGACTGCATTTGATACATCCTCACAGCTTGACCGTGAACTGGGAACTACTCTTTGGGAACTCTTTTTCCAGCCAGTTATGCACACACCTTTCAGTAGCTCCATCTAGGGGGTATTTCTCTAGTTTGTTTATGAGCAGGTCATGTGAGACAGTATCAAAAACCTTACTAAAGTCATAGATAACATCAGAATGAGCAGAAACAAGGGATAAGGAGGGTGATGATCTCATCAAAGCAGCAGAGGAAGACAGATTAGAAATGAAAAGGGCCCGGTGTTTATCTTCTGCTGGTGATGGTAGACCATATAGGATGAGAAGTCAAAGAGACAGGCAGATATCTGGAACTTGATGGCTGAAGAAGGGATGGATGTGGAGTGGCAGACATGTGAGCCATGACTATGGAGACAGTAGACGAATTCCTGCAAGTGGATGAGATGGAAAAGGCATGTAGATGAGGGAGAAGGTGTGGAGTAGCCCAGTCCCATGATAGGGAATGGAAGAATTCCATCTCTATGGAAAGCAAGACGAGGAAATTAAGATGACTTCCAGTTCTCAGAAATGGCAGTCACCTACTGCCCCATCCAGTCACATTTCCAGGCCCTGATTTCCAACAAGCATATGACAATGACCAGATTTTCAGGGTGAAAAACCAGGACCTCTCTTGAAGGGCAGAGAGGTCACTGCAAACAGATTGGATGAAGGTCAGGTGGGCGTAGACAGGGGTGTTTTGGCACTTGCCTATCTCCCCACTCACACTTCTGCCTTACTCATTCAAGTTCTCTTATTCCCTTCTCTTGCCCTACACACAGGCTCCCATTTGTCCCTCCTTTCTCTCCAACCCATGCCCAACAACAAACCGGTGTTCAATTCTGAGGCATGGAAGTTGAGAAATGTGGCCAGTGGTCAAAAGTTGGATCACTAGTCCCCTGCAGATAGTACCACTGCAACTGAGCTGTTTGTAAACATACCCTGCATCCCTTTGCCCCAGAGTCAGATTGTGTAGGAAGGGAGTGCTGGTCCTAGCTCTCATAAAGGAGGATGGGGAGACTGAGAGGGTCCCACAGGGAGTGGAGCTTGAGAGGGTGATGGGTAGGATTGCCACTGCTGAGGTACCAAAAAAAGTCAGACTCAGCCAGCTCCCTCAGGTCCCAATCAGTAAGGGCTATAAAATCAGACAGCCCCTTATCTCCCCTCCCACAGCCTACTGATCAGGAAATGGGAAATATTAAGAGGACCGATGGTCTCCTCCGGTGGCTTAGGGTTGCTGCTGTAAGCAGCAGTAGCTTGACTTCAAAGCACAAGCCCTAAAACCCCTGTGCTCACTGCCTAACAATTTCACAATGTCTGAGAGATGGAAATCAGGCAGGACAAGTTTGCCCATCAGGTTTTTCATTCAGTTTTTTGTATCCTGGTAGCGACAGTGTCTACTGGGCTGAAAGCATCAATATTTAGATCTGGGCAGTGACCGTAGGTTTTATTATTTTTTTCCATTTACATTATCCTGGGTCCCGACGAAGATCAGGCCCCATTGCTCTAGGCACTGTACAAAGATATAGTAAGAAAGAGTCCTTGCCCTGAAGAGCTTAATAATCCAAAGAGAAGCCAGACAAGGTGGAAGAAAGGAAGTATTTTTATCCCCATTATATAGACAGAACTGAGGAGGAGAGAGACTGGGTAACTTGCCCATGGTCACACAGGAAGCCAGGGGAGGAACAGGGAACTGAATACCACTCCAACACTTCAATAATAGCACTGTATTTCCTCTCTGGGTGGGTTTTTTGGGGTAGTTCCCATTCAATTCTTGTCCAAAGGCTCAGAAGCTGCAACGTCCCAAGCACCTAATCATCCCCTCCAAGAAAATCAAATGCTGGGTTTTTAAAAACATTTTAATGTTTAAAACAGGAAGTTTGTTTAGTAAAGTTACCTCTGGCTGTGAAAGCAGGGCTGATAATCGTTTTACAGCAGCTTACTTTGAGGTTTTATAGTGGCAGCGTGGAAAATGAGATCAGCAATGGCCACCACCCACAGCAGCCCCCTGGTCTAAAATATCCATTCATATAAAAGGCCTGTGACAATTAAATAACCATTATAATGAAAAATCAATTTTGAAGCATTTTCTCCCTTTTCACCTCCTGAGAAGCATTTATCACCACATGCCATTTCAGAATACAGTGCTGAGCAAAAAACTCACACTATGTCCAAGTCAGAGGATCTATGAAGTAAAACTATTAATTAAGTGGCTCCTCCTGGGTAATTTTAACATGAGTTTCATTATGCTCATGTTCTTTAACCTTAAATGCTCCCCATCCCTAAACCAGTTACAGTAGATCTATTGTTTTTAGCAGCTCAGCTCCCCAGCTGACTTTAAGATTGCTGATCCCCAGATGAGGCCTCATATTTGATTGCACATCATGGTTGCTGTTGTTGCTTATGAAAATGCTCCCGCACTTTTTGGTCTCCTGCCATTCAGAGCCACTGCATCAAGGCGGCTGAGAGGGCACCTCCTTTCCACCTGCTTCCTTAACCAAGATCTGTCTGCTGCTAGATTAGCTGCCTGGGCACTGGAGACACTGGCTATAGCAGACATGCAATCTGTTAAGGTTTCCGGGGCAGTATTACATATTGTCAGCATTGTTAGAGTTGAATAGCTTGACAGCTGATCAGGGCAGCACAGGACATCATTTCTAGAGAGACTTCCTGTGAAGGTTTCCTTACTTGAATGGAAACAACTCATTTTTCCTTTGCTCTTCGTATTTCAGAGAGATTAAATTTCTGCTGCAGCAGAGCCGTAATTGTGTTCATGATTGTTACTCTGCCAGAATAAACGTTACTAGAATAAAAGAACGGAAGCAATATAGGCAGGGTGAGTAGCAATCATTATTGGTAAACTTTTTGTTATCAAACAGACTATGTGGGTGGAGATTTGGAGATTCTTTGTGGTGTACATAGCATGGGGTGTCCAATGTGTTTCCCAAATGCCAGCTGTGGCCCATCAGGTCTTGAAATGCAGCACATGGTTACAAGAACAAGCAAATATTAGGACAGTGGGGGTTTACTGCTGTTTCAAAATGTCCACACATCTCTAGGCAAATGAAATGCAGCCTTGGGCTCTTTGCCAGCTGACAGTGTGTCGTCCTGGCATTGCAACGTGTTCCTGTGCCTACGATCCATTACAGGATGAGTAACACATACAGGGCTCATTATCCTAAGGTTTCAAATTGGCCACCATTTAACTATGAATTCCATTTCGCTCAGTGACAAATTCCAAAGGGGTAGCCGTATTAATCTAGTTCAGCAAAACAAACAAGGAATCCTGTGGCACTTTTAAAGACTAACAAATTTATTTATCGCATGAACTTTTGTGGGAGAAAATCCCATTTCATCAGATGCTTGAAGATAAGTTCTCCATCTTCAAGCATCTGATGAAGTGGGATTTCTTCCACGAAAGCTCATGCGTTAAATAAATTTACTGGTCTTTAAAAATGCCACAGGACTCCTTGTTCATTTCACTCAATGGTTCACCATAACACACAGGAGTTATCCCAATGGATTCATCCTTCTTTCTGATCTCTGTAAATCTCCACCAGCTCTCGTTTGTCTGTTTAGCATAATCTTGTAGCAAATCAGCACTAAGATCTTGTCTGCACCAGAAAGTTTCAGACGTTTAATTTAAAACCCTGGTTTTAAAAACAGTTTAGTTAAACCGATGGCAACCCTTTGTGGGAACCACTTTCTGTTTAAAAGTCAGCTGACTAGCTTAAGCAATTCCTGGTCAACTAAAATGGAACCGAAATAAACCTATCTGAAGCAAGCATGTCCACCACGTCATCTCCCCAATTTAAATAAATTTTTAAAAAAGGATACCCCGTTGGAACCTACTAGCAAACAAGCCCTCAGTGATCTTTGAGTTTGTCTCCTCTATGCTAATCTTCATATTCTTTTATCACCAGTGCGGCTTATATAGTTTACCAGTACACACCATCCTATAAAAAACACTTTGTCCATGGCAAACACCATTGTAAGAAGCATTTATTTAAATTTTGGCCATGTCTGATTTCACTCGTTCTGTCTAGGCACTGTCTCTGCTGTTCCCTTGTGTGTGGCCAGAAAATTCATGTCCTTTAATCATTTACCTTACACTCAACTTCCCAACAGCAGGTGGTAGCCTAGCATTTATATCAGTGTATGAACACTCTCTCCCTTAAAGCTCAGAAGTCTGCATTGTCAGCTCTGTTTAGCTTTGTCTTATGACCTTCCATAACCATTAACATAGTATAGGTGAGCAAACCTTGGCTTTAAAAGCTTCAGTCATTCATTTTATATTTGAAAGGATATCTTCAACGATCAACTTCCCTGATAGCGTCTTGTATCCTTGTCTGTACTGGAGCTTGGGGAGGATTCCCAGTTGACAAATCGTCATAGCACCATTGAAGTCAATTTACATCAGCTGGGGCTCTGCTCCTAGAAGTTTAGAGGCCAGTTTTAAATGAGCTGGGAAAGCAGATACAAACACCGTTAGAACTTGGTTTGTGGCAAGACACCACATAGGCCTTAATAACTGTGTTAGAATCATGTTCTAACACTTCTGGGGAGACGGGGATCCAACACATCTATATTCCATGGCCTCATCGTCTGTACCAGATAGTTGAACTGGTATAATTTTGTTTTTTCCAGCAGAAGCTTCGTTGAATCCACAAACACTCTGTGTCAATTTGGTTTGTCTCATAATTTATACCAGAATAATTTCACCAGTATGGAAGTGACTTAGCTCTGTTTCAATAGGATTTCTATAGGTAAAAAGTTCATGTGGCTGGATCTTCATATTGGGCTAACAGTGCCACAACAATTAGCCTATGATACCTGTGGAAGAGCTATGTCTACACTGGGGAATTTAGGTCGACTTAAAAAAGTCGGACTTTAATAAGTCGATCTTATTAAGTCAACTTAGAGAGTTCACACTGGACTCCTAAGTCGACTTAAAGGGGGCCTTACTAACTCGACTTAGAGAGTCTACATTGGACTCTCTAAGTTGACTTGTTCGGTCCAGGGAGAGCCAGCCCTGCATGGGGCTGGCTCTCCTTGGGGCAGCAAGCCCCTGACCAGTCCGGGAGAAAAGGGAGCAAGCTGGAGCACGGGTCCTGGGGAGAAGGAAGTGAGCCCCGCGGTACCTTCTTGCCAGGACCTGAGTGGTCCCGGTGAGAAGGGACCCATGCCCTAAGTCGACTAAGTCGACTTAGGGCTACCCCACATCTACACTGGCTTAAGTTGACTTAAATAGTCGACTTAAGCCTCAAAGTCGACTTTATACGAGGTATTATAAAGTCAACTTTGAATTTAAGCAGCTGCTTAAGTCGACTTAAGGAAACTGTAGTGTAGACGTGGGGTAAATTAAGTGGACTTAGTTTTCAAGTGTAGACGCACTCATATAAAGCATTGTTTCACACCTGGAATGGCCTGTCTGCTTACCTATGTACAGTCCACCTATTGCATTAGGTATCATGGAGTTTGACCCGAGTCCCTCATTTCCCGTATGCACACTGTTAAATAACCCCCAGTCTACTGCAAAAACCAACTGTCCAGCAGTTTTCAATCTTTTTAAATGGAGCCCTGCATGGACGTTTGTGTAACAATGCCCCACACACCGCCCATGATCAGGAAGAAACCCAGCCTACATGCTTAATTTGAGAGAAAGGGGTAACAACAGTCCCCCTGCAGCTCTGAACATAAGAACATAAGAACATAAAGGCCGTACTGGGTCAGACCAGAGGTCCATCTAGCCCAGTATCTGTCTACCGACAGTGGCCAGTGCCCAGGTGCCCCAGAGGGAGTGAACCTAACAGGCAATGATCAAGTGATCACTCTCCTGCCATCCGTCTCCATCCTCTGATAAACAGAGGCTAGGGACACCATTCTTAACCCCTTTCTGGCTAATAGCCATTTATGGACTTAGCCACCATGAACTTATCCAGTTCCCTTTTAAATATTGTTATAGTCCCAGCCTTCACAACCTCCTCAGGTAAGGAGTTCCACAAGTTGACTGTGCGTTGTGTGAAGAAGAACTTCCTTTTATTTGTTTTGAACCTGCTACCTATCAGTTTCATTTGGTGACCCCTGGTTCTTGTATTATGGGAGTAAGTAAACAAGTTTTTCTTGTCCACTTTTTCCACATCAGTCATAATTTTATATACTTCTATCATGTCCCCCCTCAGTCTCCTCTTTTCCAAGCTGAAGAGGCCTAGCCTTTTTAATCGTTCCTCATACGAGACACTCTCCAAACCCCTAATCATTTTAGTTGCCCTTTTCTGAACCTTTTCCAGTGCTAGAATATCTTTTTTGAGATGAGGAGACCACATCTGTACACAGTATTCGAGATGTGGGCGTACCATGGATTTATATAAGGGCAATAATACATTTGCAGTCTTATTTTCTATCCCCTTTTTAATGATCCCTAACATCCTGTTTGCTTTTTTGACCGCCTCCGCACACTGTACGGACATCTTCAGAGAACTATCCACAATGACTCCAAGATCTTTTTCTTGACTCGTTGTAGCCAAATTAGCCCCCGTCATATTATAGGTATAGTTGGGGTTATTTTTTCCAATGTGCATTACTTTACACTTATCCACATTAAATTTCATTTGCCATTTGGATGCCCAATCACTTAGTTTTGTGAGATCTTTTTGAAGTTCTTCACAATCTGCTTTGGTCTTGACTATCTTGAGTAGTTTAGTATCGTCTGCAAACTTAGCTACCTCACTGTTTACCCCTTTCTCCAGATCATTTATGAATAAATTGAATAGGACTGGTCCTAGGACCGACCCTTGGGGAACACCACTAGCTACCCTTTTCCAATCTGAGAATTTACCATTTACTCCTACCCTTTGTTCCCTGTCTTTTAACCAGTTCTCAATCCATGAAAGGACCTTCCCTTTTATCCCATGACAACTTAACTTACGTAACAGCCTTTGGTGAGGGACCTTGTCAAATGCTTTCTGGAAATCTAAGTACACTATGTCCACTGGATCCCCCCTGTCCACATGTTTGTTAACCCCTTCAAAGAACTCTAATAGATTAGTAAGACACGATTTCCCCTTACAGAAACCATGTTGGCTATTGCTCAACAGTTTATGTTTTTCTATGTGACTGACAATTTTATTCTTAACTATTGTTTCAACTAATTTGCCCGGTACCGACGTTAGACTTACCGGTCTGTAATTGCTGGGATCCCCTCTAGGGCCCTTTTTAAATATTGGCGTTACATCAGTCGACTTCCAGTCTTTGGGTACCGAAGCCATTTTAAGGGACAGGTTACAAATCTTAGTTAGCTCTGGAGCCCGAAGTAACCCACCAGAGATACCCTTCTCTACTGAACTTTGAGGCCTGGTGTAGGGGGAATAGGTCCAATCACTAGCCCCATACTTTGGGAACAGCAAGTACTCAAAGCCATCAATGGTTGCCTGTGCATAGTCATCACAACTGAGCAATGGCACTCAGGGAGGCAGGAGGGGATGAGCCTTGCTATAAACCTCTTCATATGGAGGGGAGCACTCATGTTAGGCTCAGGGCTGCAGTTCTGCACAGATTTCCAGGAGGCCTTCTGCATCCAACTTCCACAGCCACTGCTGGTCATCCCAGGTTTGCAATACTAGCCTTTCTGACAACTTGGTGCTGGATGGCCGTGCCCAGGAGCAGCACTCCACAAAATGCAGCTGGTCAAGGAATTTGTCAAAGAGTGCCTGTCCCCATCTGTCCACTTGCTCCTCTGGAAATAGCTGTGTGGGCAATCTGCAAATCTCCCCCAGCTGCATTAATGCCAGTCACTTAAAGTCACCCAGTTTGCATTAATAAACAGGATCCTTCTTCTTGCCCTATGCAGTCTGACAGCAATTTGGAAATGGCTCTCATTAATAAAAGCAAGATGAAGCATGGGATATTGCATTAAGTATCATAGGAGTTTGACCCGAGTCCCTCATTTCCCGTATGCACACTGTTAAATAACCCCCAGTCTACTGCAAAAACCAACTGTAATGCATAATGAGTAGTGACATTAATTTGCTCTCTGGGATGGTACTCACCCAGAGTACTGCATGCCTATATCAACAAAGCGCCACACTGTGTGGACATAATGCTTCATAAATGAAGTAAATTAAAGCAATGTAGAGAAAGCACCATGTACTCCCACTTCAGTTTAATCATATCCGTATAATTATCCACACAAATTATGCCAGTACAATTCTCTCATGTAGACAAGGCCCAAGGCTCTGTCTACACAATGGACATTTTTCAAATATTTCCCACCACTGCTGAAACTGCCAGAAGCATGTTCATTCCACATGCGCTGAACAAGCTTGCACGGCAGTGCTGAGTGCCAGCAGCCCATGCACATTAGTGCTCCTAGGTAAAATTTGCATAAGAGCCTAAAAATCCCATTAAACTTCACTCAGTCACGTAAGGCAGTTTTGAAAATATTATCTCCCAATATTGCTAAACCAGTGCAGCCGAAGTGGTATTGGAAATCATATGACATTTTTACAAAATGTCCTTACTGCAGACAGTAGCTGTGATGCTGTCTGGATTAGGGGAGCTATTTATGATATTATTTAACATCAATAGTCCAAGATTACAATAATTCATATGAGATATGCCACATCAGGTATCGTTAGAAAGGTCATAGTTTGCCAAGGATGACGAATTGTTTATGTGCATGTGTTGTGTTTGTGTTGGAAGGTATGGATATGTTTGCTGTATCTGTATTTCAGCGTGTGCTGTGTTTCTGGGCGACTCCCTGCTCCTGGACAGGATGGCAGAAGCAATAGGCTGCTTAAACGCCCATTAAGGAAACTCACAGGTACAATGAGCGCAGGCAGCAAAGCCCCGGATACACTGGATGAGTCGCAAGGACTTACTAATGCGACCCTGGACTCCACCTTCTTTCTGGAAATTTCCACAAGCATGTCAAGCAACTTGACAAAGGCCAAGGGACAGAAAAGGCAGCTGCCCCACATCCATTTTGTTACTTCACCTACCTCTGAATCAACTCATCTACAGCTGAAGCTGTGAAACAAAGGACAGAGACTGGATATACCCCAGAAAGACTATATAAGCCTGCCAACTCCATAATTCAACTGGAAAGCTGATGTATAGGGACTTTCAAATCATTTGTATATATCTGATTGCTTTAATCATTTAACATGTCTTTTATAACTAAAGATTAAAAAAGGAAAGAAACAAAGTATAAAAAACAACAGCGTCCTGCGGCACTTTTAAAGACTAACAGATTTATTTATAGCATGAGCTTTCATGGGAAAGCTCATGCGATAAATAAACCTGTTAGTCTTTAAAAGTGCCACAGGACGCTGCTGTTTTTCTGCAATAGACTAACATGGCTACCCCTTTGGTCTTTAGTTATGGTTACTAAAGGATTGGCTGGTAGTGTGGTATTTTGGGTAAGATCCAAACTTACAATGATCTGGTAATGTGGCTGAGCCTACGGGGCCAGGAGAACCTTTTTAGTAAAGAGCATGGAGTTTTAAGTAACTTATCTCTTTACTAGACCCATTGGCTGGATGGGAACCAGTGGCTGAAATGCAGTAAAGGGGACTGTGTATACAGTAAAGGGGACTGTGTATATTCTTCATAACCAGTGTGGGTGAATCAGACTTGTTTGTGGCTGGTTGGGCAATCTGACTTCAGTGTCACTCACCAGTGCTGGAAGAATCTGCTTTCCTTTTGCAGTCAGGCCTGAGCCTGGCATTTTCAGGTGGCCATCCTAGGCACAGATGGGCACAAAAGCTAACGCAGTTCGTTCCCAGAGTAGATGGGATTCATTCTCTCAATGGCTGATCTAGGTTAATTGATCCTCCTACCTTGTAATCCTCCTTGTGGAAAGTGATTCCCTAGTGCATTGCAGCACATCTTACACAGATTTGTGGCACAAATGTCTTCCCAGTACTCTCCTCTTCATGCATCAGCTGTCCCAGAGCTCATTGCTGCCTATGTAAAATGAAGTACACATGTCCAAGCTGCAACCAGTCATAGCACACACCCATTTTCTAGACTCTTCTCTGGTGAGTTAGCTCTTGGGCTCTTACTTCATGACATAGAGATATCATGCTCATGCTGGAAGTCTGAGATGAACACACTCATTAGTGGGGTCCAAAAACCAATAGCAGTTCTCTTTTCCACAGAGCTTGCAGCTTGCCCTTCCCTGACTTCAGCCTTCCCACTGCTTCTATGGAAGTTCTCCAGTTATTCAGCCACATGTATGCCAGGGTGACTAAATGCCTTATACAATTAGATTCTTCCATGCTTTGATCAACTTGTCTTTTTTTTTTTTTTTTTTTTTAAATATACACACAGACTTATGTAAACTTCAGTTCTGTTGCTGCCAGCTTGGAAAATAAAAAAAAAATAGACTTTTTCACAGAGTCCTGAGAGTTGACATGACGTCAATTGCCATGTGCCTGCTACACACCTATTCAAAGGAAGCCAAGTTCCATTTTAATTGCACAATTTGATCCCTGAGGTATATAGGGGTATTACTGTAGGGATTTTTACAACAGATTTTTTAGCTTTTTGGCTCATGTTAGTGTAAGGACAAATTCTACTTTCATTTACAGTGGTATTAACCCAGAGTCACTCCATTGCTATCGTCATTGGAAATACCAAAATCTAGATCTCTTCTTGATGGAAATTGAACAACACTGAAGGGAGCTGACAATGAGCAGCAAGAGAAATGGCTTTAATGGTATTACTCCATATTTACATATGTGTTAATGAAAACAGAGTTTGGCCTTGTGTAAATTAGTGTTTTGGAGGCAAAAAGGTAAAGGGATTAATTACCTGCCAAGAGAAATAAAACCCCAAACTTTTCAAACTGTTGCACAAAACCCAACATAAGTTTCCGCAACATCTGACTATTTTTAAACTACTAAAATTTCCAACAGCCTGAAGTTTCAGACCAGACAGAAAGTTTACAGTAAAAAAACAAATTTATAATGCATAAATTGACAGATCTTCAATTACAGTAGCACTATAATGTGTTTAAGTTCCTCTTTTTAATTTAAGAAAATAGTGACAGTCTCCCAAGTTCTTTGAGTTATATCTGTTTATTTCAATAAAGTCAGCTTCTTTCCCCTATTTAAAAACTCTGAAAAAAATGTACCATTTTGCTGAGGCCAGAAATATCTAACTACTTAATTTCCAGTATTGCTCACAGGCAGATAAATTAAGGCACTAAACGAAGACCATTCGCAACAAAAACATTTAATTCAGAACAGGCGTAACTGACAGTACCTCAAATGATAAGCCTTACTAACACTAGGTAAGCTAAACTGTAGCAATAGTAGGAAATTTTGAAAAATTGCCCTGCTCGTATTACCAGTAAAATGAACATCAAAACCGCAAACAACCAGAACTAGGGTATGTCAGATGATCTGTGTTTAGAAGCCATCAGACTTAACTCCCACTACAAAAAGTTCCATTAAATGTAACCAGGAAAAGATTGCTTCTAGATTTCAGCAGTCTGTAGAAGGAGGTTGACGTTTGGCCCTACTGAATCTGGGAAGGAAGAAAACAAAGAAAGCAACAAGACAATACAGCTCTTGATAAGTGCTAAAGCTGATAAGATACTATTTAGTCCATCACAATATTTAAAGAGAAAAATAAGTTTAAAACAGATTCCTCTGATCTCAATACAGTTCAGCCCTTGTGATTCTCAAATTTTTTGTATGAACTGAAAAAAAAGCTATGTAACGAACGTCCCTTTCCT
Source organism: Pelusios castaneus (assembly GCA_007922175.1). Taxonomy (NCBI): domain Eukaryota; kingdom Metazoa; phylum Chordata; order Testudines; family Pelomedusidae; genus Pelusios; species Pelusios castaneus. Next base: position 20,490,001 of record ML685798.1, on the reverse strand, counting down.
TTGCACCAACAAAATCCAAACACAATACCTTTTCTTTTTCATAAAACCAAGTAATGAACAATTTCACTGAGAACTGTAACATACCAGTTGCACACTCTTCAATAAAAATTTTTACTTAAAAAGGCATTAGTGATCTTTATCTGTCTCTAGAGCTTTTCATAATTCAAGTGTTTCAGAAGATACAGTGTTTTTTACAGAGCCAGCAAAACTTTTGCTTATATATTAAAACAGCATAATTAAACTGCTGAAACTAAACAGGCATTTCTTCAAAGTTTGCATTATGTCTGACTATGTAGAATCATAACCTCAACAAGTTAAGTCTTGGAGAAAGGTTGCTGAGAGACATACAGAGGTTTATTATCAGATCTGACATTCTGACAAAACACACCCATCAAAAGTTGTAAGGTTCTTACCAAAACCTCCGGTGTGGATGGAAGTGCCGAACATACCTTTCTTTGCTCCTGATGGATTGAGAATAGAATTAAACTAAACTAAATACACACTCCATTTTCCCCCCTGTTGCTTACTGGTTTCCAATGGTTTGATTAAAAACATCAATGGGAGAATACCTTTCAACTGAAAAACAGGTGATGAGACTTTCCTTTCGGCCTTATATAAAGTTGCTACAGGACTCTTTCTTCTGCATTTGATTGGACTTGTACTTGATGTCACATGACTAATTATGCTGCTTTGTATAATCAAGGAGATCAATGACACCACTGATCTCATTGATTACATAAAGCAGCATAATTTAGCAAATCACTTAAATGTGTGTGCTTAACCTTAAACCCATGCTTAAATCCCAACTCCAAGTTAAGCTGCTGTTAAGTGCTTTGCTAAACAGGGATAGAACTTTAAGCTTTACCTTGGTTTTTGTCTTGTGCTACTACCTGAATACTAATAAGAAGAAAAATGTACAGTATGATGCAGGGTAGGTAATAAAACTGGCTAATGCTAATTTTAAAAAGACTGTATTCTGAGTCTTCTGTACAGGTGATGTAGATTAGAAGACACCAGTGCTGCATTTTTGTCCATGTGTTAGCTTTGCTGATGAAGAACCATAACACTAGGGGGGAGGAGGAAGTTCTTTCTGTCAAAGTATGTATCCTATCTGTCACTCTTCCAATATTGTACTACTACAAGCTATGTTATGAACACCAGAAAACTGGAAATGATGGTGTTATTTATAGGCACATAAATCATAGCATGTAATAGAGCTAGCTTGGGAGTTCTTTTTAATAGAGAGAAGCAAGCTTAGCTCTAATAAATAGGAAGAATTTCAACTGACTATAACAGTGTTCATGACACAGCAATAATTGGTTTTAGCCTCTTTGGCAATAGAACTAGGTATACTGAGACCCAAGCAATGTTTTCCCTTCTGTCAGGCCTTCTGGGAAGCTCAGTTTCTAATATTCAGGAAAGCTACAAACTCAGTTCTCCAGCAACCCTACAACATTTGAATGAAAATCAAAAGCAGAATCTAATGCACTCCACCCAAATCCAAGAGTCTTTGATTAGAAAGGATAGAGGAAAGTAACTACCAATACAAATGAAACTTATGTCTTCTGAAACACAAGAGTTATAAAAAGCATCCAAGTTTACTTTTAGCACACTAATTGTTAGAGATGGGCTGAAGTGGACCAAAAAGGTTGGTTATCCTTGAAAATAAAGAATGTGTTACCTACAGCTGAGATGATTATTGCACTCCCTATGCACTCCCAACAGGTCATACAGCCTAGATCACTTTTGAAACACATTATCAACAAAACCCTATTAAATAAATTACACCTGTCATTCTTATGGGAGGAGCTCTTCTAGGATTACATTCTGGCCCCTAACAACCAACATATACTTTTTTCAAGTATTATTTGGATTGGGTTATCTGACTTCAATCAGGGATTCTGATATAGCTAAATAGATTGATTCAATCCAAATCCGTCTCTAATAATATACATATATATAACCATCTCTAATAATATACATATATATAACCATGCATCACCTTTATGCATACCCTTGCAACATTAAAATATGGGGAAAATGTAAACAGTTGATGTCATAATATTCCAACAACTCTGTCTCTACACTTCACACTCTAGGATTTTGAGGTCTTCAAGCAGTTCTTGTGCCAGCGTTTGCAGTTCTGCATTGCGGCTCTTTGACAGTGCTGCGATACGTTGAAATGGCAAGGTGTCACGCATCTCAGGTGCTGATTTTGCTAAAACTTCTGGCTCCAGGATCACAGACTGGAGAAGTCGTAGAACATGAAGACACACTTCTGTATCTGGGTCTATACATGAGAAAGAAAAGATTTCATCTACTTGTTATGTGCACTCTTATAACAGAACTAACATAATCTCTACATCACTACCCCTCATGGACCTGTGATAAAGAGATTGTGCCTGAAGTGCTGCAGTTCTCAGCTGCCGAAATGGCCCTTTGGGGCTGGCTGGTCCCAGAACATAGGAAGGTATAAAGTTGGCTTAAAACCACCATTGCCCTCTTTCACGGTTCCCTGTGCTAAACGCTGATTGTGAGGAACTGGCAATGTGGAATATTTTGTTTCCTTCTTCTTTTCTCTAAATATAGCAAATCCCACAAAAGTGGATTTATCAGCAACTTTGATATAACCAGTCAATAGATAAGATGTACTATTTGCCACAATTTGACTTGGACCAGGATAAACCATGTCCTATTACTATTTACTCTGCTTTGAAACACTCATTCCGCAATTCTTATCAGGCCTTTCTTTATCTTTATAAAGTTCAGATTCCATTTAAGCTTAATAAAACCTCTACTTTAATTAAACACACTTGGCAATTATATGCCAGTCCTCCAAATGTTAAAAATTCAGTTGACATAAACTGAAGTATTGGGTACATTTACTTTCATGTGGTAGTGGGACAAAGCTGATTTGACTGCTTAAGAATATGTCAGAGAAACCTGCCTAGAAAGAGGAACAATTACTTTTGATTTCCATTATTAAAGAAACAGGATACATTTATTACTATTGAAATATTAGGAGTGATTCTATTTTAATTATACCCAATAGTCTGTTGGGGGTCTGTTTGTGCCTTTGCTAGAAACATTTAGCTGGAAACTCCTTCCCCCCGCCCCCAATTCTGTATTTTGCATATTCCAAATTTGTATTTCTAATGTATTTTTACAGTTTAATTATCTCTTTATTTGGAACATGTACTGTGCATTTCTAATGTGTATGTCACTGTCATAGCTAGACTTCAGTAAAGCTTTTGACAGAGTATTATATGAAAGAGTTGAGAAAATTAATTGAAATTAGTTTGTATACCAGCATTGCCCTGAGGACTGAAGTCTTGCAGGAGAATCACAAATCAAGTGCACTGATAAATCATAATGCCCTAAGCTGAAAGGAGGTGTCAAGTGAGCTAGAGCAAAGTTCTCTTATTACTCAGCTTTCTTAACACCTTTATTAATTATCTGAAATCAGGGTAAGTAGAATGCTAATTAAATTCACTGACATTACATTGGGAAGTGATGAAAACACCACACAGAGTAGGGAAACAGAACAGGACCATGGCGGGTGAAAAATATGCCCAAGAAATGACAGAAGTCTTATCTAGATGAGGAATTTTATTAAATTCTCACTGGCGCTACCAACAGTTCAGCAGAACTGGTATTAAGCACTGGTGACTTCTTGCAATTCTACCACTATGTTAGTTGAACCTGACTTTGGCACAGACCTCTAGTCGGACTGACGACAGGTCATAATCTCTCTGGCTATGTCTAAACTTTCAAAGTTAAGTCGACTTTGTTAAGTTAACTGAACAGCAGAGATAGCCGTTATATTAGCTTTAAGTCACTTAATAAAGTCGATTTAGCGTTAATCCCCGTCTACACTTGCCTTAAGTCAACGTAAGGAGTCAACTTAAGGCTTAAGTCAACCTAAAAGGAGGTCAACAGAGTCCTGTGGCACTTTTAAAGACTAACAGATTTATTAATCGCATGAGCTTTCGTGGGAGAAAATCCCACTTCGTCAGACGCTTTGAAGATGGGAAACTTACAGAATGGGAGGAAATTAAATGCAGGGGAGTGTATGACATAGCATCAGGTCAGGCTGTAACAGCAAATCAAAATAGGTGTTAGCATTCAAAACACTGGGGAACAGCACATAGAGGAGGGGGAGGTCAAATCAAGTGATTTATGTGCTGTTCCCCATTGTTTTGAATGCTAACACCTATTTTGATTTGCTGTTACAGCCTGACCTGATGCTATGTCATACACTCCCCTGCATTTAATTTCCTCCCATTCTGTAACTTTCCCATCTTCAAAGCGTCTGACGAAGTGGGATTTTCTCCCACGAAAGCTCATGCGATAAATAAATCTGTTAGTCTTTAAAAGTGCCACAGGACTCTGTTGTCTTTCTATAATAGACTAACACGGCTACCCCTTTGGAATTTGACTAAAAGGAGGTGTTATTAAGTCGACTTAAGGAAATGCTTCAGTCGACTTAAGGAAAGCCTGGTGTGGACGCGTTTTTGTTTAGGTCGACTTAAAGTCCTTAAGTCGACCTAACTTGCCAGAATATATGCACCATCTGTGCCTTAGTCTCCCCAGCTGTACAATGAGGTAACACATTTCCTTTTCCCCACCTTTCTTCTCCTCTACTAAGATTGTAAACTCATAAGGACAGGTACAATCTCTTCTAAGGTCACGTCTACCCTACAGAGGCCTATGTTAGCATAGCTATGCTGGCTTATCCCCCAGTGTGGACACTGTCTATTCTCACAAAAGAAGTTCTTTTGTCAGCACAGTAACATCATCTCCCAGAACCATATTTGCTCTAGAAGCTGAGCTGCTTCTATTCTGGGAATTCTTCTAGCATACCTATGTCACGTAAAGGGGCTGAATTTTTCACACCACTACCTGACATAACTATGGCCTGGTCTACACTGCCACACTGGTCAATGTGAGAAATGCTAGTTACATAATGTAACATTAACTTCCTTAACATCTGCACAGTGCAGGGTCTTCACGACACTATGTCGATGCTGCCTTCTGCTTTTTGGAGAGGTGGACTAATTCATTCGACGGGAGGGCGCTCTCTCATCGACTGAGTGGGTCTACACAGACCACTCAGTTGATGCCACTGCATCAATGCCTGTTGCTATGGCAGTGTAAGCATGCCCTATGTAAGCAGAACTTTGTCACATAGACTAGGCCTATGTGTCTATTCGGTGATTAGCACAATGGGGCTCTCATCTCATAATATTTTCAGCTTTCCTACCAAAATATGGGGTCACCTTAAATTAGCCATTTATTCCAAGATTTTCAAAACTGTCCCTTAATTTTGGATGATGAACTTGAAAACACCTAGGAGCCTGGACACTTAGGACCTGACTTTCAGGGGTGCTGAAGTCACTGACAGTGGTTGCTGCTCAGCACCAGTGTTCCTTCTAAGTTGCGTGGGTGCGCGGTCGTGCAGCAGCCGTCGCACCCTCCGCACAGCAGTGAGAGACCCCCGCGCAGCCCGGCAGCCCCCACCGCCCCCTCCAACCCCCGGGGCAGCGGCTCTGCCGCGGCACACCCGGCCTGCGCCCGGCCTCTGGGCTGGCCCTCCCCGCCCCCAGGGTGGGACAGGCAGGCTCAGGCTAGGGTCAGGAGCGTGGGCCTGCCTTCCTGCCCCACGCGGCCGGGGCAGCGGGGTGGCTGTGGCCGCGGCGGGCTCCCGGGCTCCCACCAGCCGACCGCCTCGACTTCCTGGCCCGGGGCCGGGCTAATCCACAGCCTCGGCCTCCCAGCACGGGGCCAGGATCAGCCTCCGGGGCTGGAGTCTGCTCCGCCCCACCGGCGGCTTCCCAGGGCCGCGGTAGGGTCCTCTCCTGCCAGTGGCCTTGGCTTCTTTCTTTCTTTCTTTCTTTCTTTCTTTCTTTCTTTCTTT
>ML685798.1:20381814-20483984 GCA_007922175.1 Pelusios castaneus | reverse complement strand
CTTTCCTTCCTCTTTCTTCTTTCTCTTCCTTCTTTTTTCTTTCTTTCTTTCCTCTTTCTTCCTTCCTTTCTCTTCCTTCTTTCTCTCTTTCTTTCCTTCTTTCTCTCTTTCTTTGCTTCCTTCCTTTCTCTTCCTTCTCTTCTTTCCTTCCTCTTTCTTCTTTCTCTTCCTTCTTTTTTCTTTCTTTCGCTTCCTTTCTCTTCCTTCTTTCTCTCCCTTTCTCTTCCTTCCTTCTCTTTTTTCTTTCTCCCTTCCTTTTTCTTTCCTTCTTTCTCTCCTTTGCTTTCCTTTTTCTTTCCTTCTTTCTCTTCTTTGCCTTCCTTCTTTTTTCTTTCTTCCTCTCTTTCTCTTCCTTTCTCTTTTTTCCTTCTTTGTCTTCCTTTTTCTTTCCTTCTTTTTTCTTTCTTTCTCTTCTTTCCTTCCTCTTTCTTCTTTCTCTTCCTTCTTTCCTCTTCTTTCCTTCTCTCTTTCTTTTTCTCTTCCTTCCTTTTTCTCTCTCTCTTCCTTCCTTCCTTCCTTCCTTCCTTCTTTTAAAAAAAACTTTTAAAAAATTAATTTTAAATAAAAACCTTTCTAAAAATTAAATTTCAATTCAAAATTCATTCAAATTCAATTAAACCAATTAATTAATTCTATTTACAATTACTTTAACTTCAATTAATGCCTATAATTTCTGTCATGTGAGTTTACACAAAAATTTTATTCAGAAAAAGTTTTGCACACGGCTTGAAAATTTTGCACACAAGCTGCCAAACCTTAGAGGGAACATTGCTCAGCACTCCTGAAAGTCAGGTCCTAAGTGTCTCAAAATGGGTGCCCAAAAATTAAGATACCCATATGGAGTGGATACTCTTAAAAATATGGGCCTTCACCCAACATTTTAAAAAGATTTTTTCTGATTGTAAATCTACCCAAAATATGAGAAAGATTGGAATTGTGTCTCGATTTTTGTCTTTTAAGACGATATTGGTTATTTCTGGCAAAACTGAGATTAAAGTCCAAAACCACACTTTTCCAAAAGAACGTGAGAATGCCAAACTCTTCCCTCTAACACAGGACCAGGTTCGCTACCCTTATTTGGGTGGAGAATTACTTTACATTAATTGCCATGGGGATATCCTAGAGAAAGTGCTCTGCACCGACAGAACTGATAGCAAAATATGACCTAGTTAGACAGTAAAGAAGCTTATTGAAATGAATTGGATATAATTAGTCATGACCTTCCTGTGTCTCAGTTTACACACCTATATAACAAGTGTCCTGCTTTTTAGTACCTCACAGAAATGTTGTGAGGTTTAATATACATAAATTGCTTTAAAATGCTTGGATTAGAGGTGCTGTTTTAGCAATAATATTATATTAATTTATATTAGTATTATCTGCAAACATTAGACAGATGTGAATACTACGGAAGGGAGGACTTGCATAAGGGGATATAAATGTATGCAATAAAGGTAAGGGCAATGATATCTAGTTGCACAGTAGGAAAAATTTCCAATGAGATCTGCTGGATTCTGGGAAGAGTCTCCAGAGATAGTCATAGAAGCCCTATTGACTGAATCACTTGAATGAAGACTATATTAGGTCCTTGTTGAATATAATGCTGCATCAGAAGAAGTATGGATAAGATGAACTCAATAGCCCTCATCTCTGATTTCTATTGTTCCACATGTATTCCAGGACACTTAAGAGTTTAATAAATGGACACATGTTAAAGCACACACAAATACACCTTATCTTGGCTGTATATGGTTTTGGAAATCTGCTTGCTAGGGATAATTATATTTTTGTAATTTACTACTTGTAATTGTAATACACTGAAACATCCCTTTTCTGATCTCCTCTGGTTTAAGTAAGGATTGCTCTTTTAAAAAATTTCTAGTGCAAAGCAGGCAAAAGGGAAGTAAATAGGCCGGCATCTTCTTTACTCTGCATTATGTTTATTTCAATAACTTCCAGATTTAGTCATTTTTCTACAAGTTGAATAATTTTATTTACACAAAGCCAAAAAAAAAGTTTTAGCTATAATCAAATCACTGCAGCACATCCTCCCAAGAACTGCTGCACACATTTCTTAGTGAACATATTCAAGTTTGTAATATTAAGGGAAAAAAATTAGCTGCTTGTCTTGGTCTTGAACAGCATATTTAATATAAGATACCACAATTATAACACACTGATGCAATTTTAACAAGGTACTGAAACTGTTTAACTTTGCTGACGTTTTGTTAACGGCTAACAAGGTACTGTCTGATGTCACCAGCACTCAGTCGCTGACAAAAACAGCTGATAAAGCAGGCAGATTTTACTGTCACATCTGTCATTAGCAGTGTACTCTCAGATGAACTGTTCCCTACAGCAGGGTTTAAGTAACTGCATTACATCAATGCAAAACAGCTTATCTGCAATTGGCTCAGTAAGTGGTGTGATTCCAATGTACACGTGCCTGTAAGATTTCCTGGCCACCTGGATGCAATATTTATTGCTGGCAAATGATTTGCAATAGTTTAAGGCTCTGCCTATGCCAGGACAATATTTCAAAAGTTTCCCAGCTTGGCTAACACTACTTCAGCACCTCCAGATTTAGCAATCTTGTCAGAGATGGTATGGAGGGGCCTCCAGCTGCAGCCCCCAGTTTAAGCACAATGTCACTAACCATGCTTACGCCAGGTCTAACTGATGGTGAGGCAAACTGGTGGCTTACCCACACAACACTTCCTAATATTGTTAACGCCTGGAGAGCAGAACCAGTGCCAGCAGTAGCAGAGAGATTTTGAAAAATTCCCCTACTGTTGACAGGGCCAAAGAGCTAAAACAAAATATCTGCAGTGGGGAAAGTGCTAACACCGCCAGCGTTTACAAAGAATGAGCTCTTCTGCAGCAAGGCCAAACACTTTAAGTCCGCTTTTTCTGTGTGACGTACCCTCTTATATAGACCTCGACAAATCTGTTTCGGGTTGCGATGGTGGCCAGTTTTAGTAGTCTGTCGCCTAGCTCCACTGGAGAAATGTAATCGAGGAGTGCCCTCTGGCAACCAAAAGTAAAATTTCTGGCTGTGAGCCAATTTTGTCCACCCCTGCTCTTTTATTCTCTTTTATTTATTCCAGTTCCTGTATAATAACTGGTGACTGTTCTCATTGGTAGCTGATGAGATCAGCCAGCCAGTAACTCCATCTGTTAGGGCCAAATTCTGATCTAATTTCCACATGTGTAAATCGATTAAAGCCAATAGTGCTATTCTAGAGTCACATCACAGCAGAATTTGGTCCATCTCCTCCACAACATGCCTGATTACTCATTGGACATGGAAGTGAGAGTCCAGAGGTTTTTCACATGCCAAAGTAATGTTTTGTACACATACTTCTCAGTTGGAAAGCTGTTTAAGTGAGGTCTTACGTACAGAACCTAGCACACACTAAGGCTTCAATCCGTCTGGGACTTCTGGGCACAATCACAATACAACTAAATTACAGAACAGTGAAGAAATAACAAATTATTTCTTATACTGATGGTCCACTAAAACGTATTTACCAGATTGAGATTTCTTATAAATAATGACAAATATAAATTCACTGTGCTACTCATGACAGACTTCATTTGGAGGAATTTGTTTTCAGGCACAAGGATGAAAACTTAGTCATTAAAAGAGTGCTGAGATGAATGCATTCCCAAAGTGGATAAGGGCACTCATCGGAAGACTGATTTCAAAGCCTGAAGAATTTGAACTTTTTGTGGGTGGGCTAATGTGAGAATTAGAAAATCTAAGAATTAGAGGGTTTGTTTAATGAGCCATTGGGTTAATAGAAAACCAGGATGGCTTCTAAGAGAGGAACTGCCATGGGACTGATCTGGATCTGCAAAAATTCTGAGACCCACAGACAAGCCAAACAGACAATCTATATGTTGAAAATGTTTAGGATCAGTCATGAAAAGCAAATAGTTAAGTATCAGAGAGAGCATTAGGAATATGCAGGTGTGTTTCATTGAGACTGATAGAGTAGAGACAGTCATCTGCAGAAATATCTTGGATAAACAATAAGAGTTTTCAAATGGAACTGTGATAGCTTCAGGAGAAAACAGAGGGGAGAGATCCAAGAATGCCCCAAAGCCTCTTGCTCTCTTTTGTTTTATGACATGCCTGTGTAATTTCCCTGGAACTGATGAGAATACGGCAGAGCAATAAACCCTCCAAATTCTATAACACCTCTGGCAAATTTCAACAGTTTTTGACTGTGCTCAAAAAAAGAAAAGTGGCATAGAGTAAGACATAAAAGTGAAGAATAGCCCAATTAATTCCCTTAACACTCATTTTTTGTAATTGTTTTGGTCCAGAAGAGGTGACAAATCCGAGTCAACTCCCAGTCAGTGACACCTGGGCCAATTACATGTCCTTGGTTTTTAATGGAGAAAGGTGTTCTTGTTCTAGCACTGTACAAGAGAGAAAATGAAATGTACCCATTGTGCTTGGGGGAATGAAGCACTAAGAAATTAGAAGAATTTTAAAAGGCTTTGTATTGGAAAGGAAATTTATTTATGTTGCTGAGGAAGATATTTATTCTTTATAGCTGCAGATGATATAATAACACAACCACAACACACTAGCCTTTGAAGGGAGCTTAAATCACACAGGTCCTCAAGAGGGTGTCAGACTCCCATAACTGTACAGAAACTGTGCTCCTTGAGATGGGAGAACATGAGAAGCAAACCTATCTTCATCACAAATTGCACCCCAACTCGAGCTACTTCATTCAGGACTCGATTCATTCATTTAGGCTTGGAGCTGGACTTTCTACCCCTTGGAGATATGTAAGTGATGCCCATTTGATCACAAACACTTTCAAAGTTATAGTTGAGAATTTGTTCCTTTTTCAGATTCTGGTCACAATATCCATCATTAACCACCAAGATTACTTTTGTACAAAAAGAAGCTCAGAAGGAGAAACATTAACTTCAGCAGGTGTGTCAAATGTTAGCTTTTACAAGATCATAAGAACAGCCAGATGGAGTAAGGCCAATGGTCCATCTAGCCCAGGATCCTGTCTTCCAGTAGTGCTCAATGTCAGGTGCGTCAGAGAGAATTAACAGAACAGGGAATCATCAAGTGATCCATCTCATTGGCCATTCCCAGTTCCTTGGAAACAGCAATCCCTGCCTGTCTGGCAAATAGCTACTGATGGATCTATCCTCCATGAACATATCTAGTTCTTTTTTTAATTCCATTACAGTCTTGAATCCTTCTGTAAGTTATAAGGTGTATGGCAGACAAAGCTAATACCATTTTTTTTCTGTTATGAGAGAGGCCATTCTGCATCATCAACATTGTTTAAAGACATTGGGATAGGAACACCCTGCTCTTCCTAAAGATTTTTCATCTATTAGGGATCATTCCACTCTCTCTTAGTATCCAAGGATTTAATGACAGCAGAAATCAGTTCATCAACTTCGGTATCTTGAAAAAATCTACTAGAGTCAGATAAAGAAGAAATCTCTCCTTCCTTCAAAGAAAATATAGTAGAAGAAGGGAAAAAATGGTTTTTTTTAATTAAAGTGAATATTTTTTGCTCACTCCTCTTTCTTGGAAGGGATTTCTTGCACTTAGAATTCCTCCTTCAAAGATAAAGGGATTGGATCAGGATGGAAAAACTCAGGGAGGACTGGAAAGGATGTTTAGTAGAACCTCAGAGTTATGAACACCAGAGTTATGAACTGACCAGCCAACCACACACCTAATTTGGAACTGGAGGTACACAATCAGGCAGCAGCAGAGACAAAAACAAAACAAAACACAAATAAAACCCAAAAAACAAAACAAACAAAGAAAACCCCACCAAACCCAAAATAGAACAGTACTGCATTAAACATAAATTGCTAAAAAAAATTAAGAAAAAGCAGCATTTTTCTTCTGCTTAGTAAAGTTTTAAAGCTGTACTAAGTTAGTGTTCAGTTGTGAACTTTTGAAAGAATAACCTTATCTTTTTTTTCTTCAGAGTTATGAATGAGCTCCGTTCCCAAGGTGTTTGTGACACTGAGATTTTTCTGTAATTAGGCATGTCTCAGAACGGGAAAGCAGAGGAAGGCCCATCTGATATAAATTCATAAATACTTTGAAAATCCAAGTCATAGGCACTTGCAGAGTGGGGAGGGTGAAGGGAATGCGAGAGGCCTATCATGGCAGGGGCAGAAGAATCAGGTGATGACTCTGAGGGGCTCCTTGAGTGGGAACTTTGAAGGCCTATGGAGAAGGCTGAGGAGCTGTGCAAAATCCAGGCATCATAGGGCATCATACCCAGTCTGCTCTTTGCAGGAGTCTCCTCCATTACTGCACAAGCAGGGTGATCCTGAGACTATATAAACTAGTGCTCCTGCCACTTACTAAGAAGAGTGTGAAAATGGAAGCAAGAAAGGCTGGGTTGCTTTACATCTCTAAAGTCATGGGTCCTCCTGACCAAGAAGGATTGAGGAGGCTGGACCCTGTAAGCAGTGGAAGGAAGGAGAAAAAGGGAAAGAAGGAAATGAAAAAAAAACAAAAACAAGTTACAACTAAGACTATTTGAAGAGGTGAAGAAAATACTGAGCATAGAGAAAGCTGCCTGGACCACCTTGCTAAGGAAGATAATGGCAGTGTGTATACGTTGTAGGCTCTTCTCAAGTCTATTCAGTACTGTGGATCCAGTTGCACAAAATACTCAGCCAACTCTGTCAATGGGAAGCAGGCCTTCACAGCATTCAGGAATCTGAAGTGGCAGATGCACGCACCCTGGAAATCCTTGTCTTTTCTGAGAATTTAAGAAATTTAACTTCAGAAACTGAAGGTATTATATAAGCCCATCTTTTTTCCCTCATTCCAGACACAGATGGATAACACCTTCAGAATGCACAACAGCCTTACATCTTCTTGTTTCCATCAACAGTAGCATATTAAATACTTTCAGTTGTATATCTAGACATACTTTGTCCACTATGTGACCCAAGGAGCTTTACTTAAAAAAAAAATCACATCAAATATCTAACTTCAAGAAAATTCAATTATTTTATCAACACCCTTTGAATGGGATATTTGGGAGCTTCAGTCACCTTATTTTTGTTAGAACAATCACCTAAATATTAGCTTCACGTATCAATTTGAAGCAATGTGTGTATGGCTTCTATGATATCGATTCGCGTTCCTCCACTAAGCAATTCATTTCCCCCACCTATGTATAAATCGATAAAATGGGTATGATGTTTTTATGGGGTGTTGAGAGGCTTAATTAATTTTGATTCTTTGAAGAAAATTGCTGTAACAATGCAAAGTATGAAGTTATTTCATAATGAGCCTGGATACAGAATTTGTACATAAAAATATGAGAGAGCCACGTGACATAAAGGAAATCCCAAGTTTACTGAAATATCATAGATCGAACAACCCCAAGTGTCAAAATCAATCCTTGCATCAGCAGGTGCAATGCCCATTAACTTCTATATTATACTATTTATTTATTTATTTGCTCTACAATAGCCCCATAGGCATTGTACAAACACAGGGACAAACCCAGTCCTGAAGGGTTTACGGTCTAAACCAAAAAGACACATGAGAAGGTAAACCAGCAGAGAGAGGATAATTTGCTTACATGAGGTCACACAACTGGTAGAGTTGGGAATACAACCTATGTCTCCTGACTTTCAGTCCAATGTCCCCAACCATTTGCTCTTATCGCATCTCATCAATCAGAGACAATGCTGGACTCACAGCAGGCATGCGTTTAGTCCCAAAGGGTAATTTATTTCAAGATCAAAAACTGAGACTGACCTTAACCTACGTATTTTCCGAGAGCTACATTTTATAGTGTCACAGAGATCAAAAATATTATTTTAAAGTTCATAAATGGAAATCCAGGTGGCTGTCTTCTACTTGCTTTGTCAGATTCCTCCTCTCCCCCAGAGAGATGCTGCCATCCATAACTCTTACTTGAACTGAACAATATACACCAGAACCATTGATAGAAATATTTATATTTATCCCTTCCGCTATTTCCCTCTCTTTGGTCCTTTATTATCTGATAGAGTTTAAATACAACAGGGTCATACATAATACAATGCATATCTGAATTTTTATCCCGCTATTATCTGTTTGTATTCACAGTTATTATCCAAAAAATCCACAACTTGAACAGTTGTTATAACCATCTTACCATTCAACAGCCACCAAAGTAATGGAATGAAACCTGGACTTTCACTAATGTACTTCAGGCCTTTCAAGTTGATGCTCACATTGTACAGTGACATCAGCATTAGCCTAAAATAAAATTAAAAAGGCGATTAAACTGAATTTCGTATTTAAACATCTTAAAGTGCATCTCATTATAATAACTGCATCCGATGCTTATGATGAGTGTCTACAGATGGCTAGATGTTTATGCATACTCCAAGCTCAAAATATAAGATGCAAAGATACGTACTTATGTCACGTCCATTATATACATACGGGTTACATGAATGCAACAATGTTTGTGATTTTATTTATTTAAATTTATAAATTAATCTATTGTAGTCATGTAAAAGTCAACCAATTTGACAGCATTTAAATTCCTCTGAACTCCACTGGACTATTCACATGAGTAGGGCAAGCAGGATTTGGCCTTACATGATCACTCACCATATGTAACAGAATCCTCTTAAGTGGGACTCCCCAGAGGACAGCCTATCATCCTCATTAAGCTTCTTGTCTCAACAAATGAAAGGGCCACTTTAAAAAAAAAAAAAAAAAGGCTGCAAAGATTTTATAACAATTACTATCCTGAGTCGAAAGACCTCAATGAAATTTGCTGCGTTTCATTCCTTTTCTTTTGGTCTTTGACAATTTCTGTATTAAAAAAGAGCACAGCTTAAAATTTCACATCTTTAATACCTAGCTATGCATCTCTTAATCACCTGACACTGGCCACTCATGTCCCTGTCAAATGAAATGTATGCTAATTCTATACCAATTAAAGCAGCAGTCAGTCACGCTATATTATTAGGCTAAGCCTGTTCTCTGGAAGACATTCTAATAAAGCAGCTGTCCCAAATGCAAGAGACACTGAGCACCTTCACTTCAGTGGGAGCCGAGGTCAATCAACACTTTAGAGGAACAGGCTACAGGTAAAGCATATTCTGATATACAATCCTAAAAAGAAGCTGTTAAAAGAGAAAAGGTGAAGATCTCCTGTAGTATACTCTGTTTGCCAAACCATGTGTCGTGATAGCCAGTGACACCATGGGTGCATCTACACTTGTAAATTAAGTTGATTTAAGATAGCTTAAATCGACTTAATTTACTCTGTGTCTACGCCAATGTTCCCTCTAAGCTTGGCAGCTTGTGTGCAAAATTTCCCAGCTGTGTGCAAAACTTTTTCTGAATAAAATTTTTGTGCAAACTCACACGACAGAAATTATAGGCATTAATTGAAGTTAAAGTGATTGTAAACAGAATTAATTGATTGTGTTTAATTGAATTTGAATGAATTTTGAATTGAAATTTAATTTTTAGAAAGGTTTTTATTTAAAATTAATTTTTTTTAAAGTTTTTTAAAAAGGCAGGAAGGAAGGGAAAGGAAAAAGAGAGAAGGAAGGAGGAGAAAAGGAAAAAAGTAAGAGAAAGAAAGGAAGGAAGCAAGGAAAGAAAGAGAAGGAAAGAAGGAAGAGAAAGAAGGAAAGAAGAGAAAAAGAAAAAAGAAGAAAGGAAGGAAGGAAGAGGAAGACAAAGAGAAAAAGAAAAAAGAAAGAAAGAAAAAAGAAGGAAGAGAAAGAAGGAAAGAAAAATGAAGGCAAACAAGAGAAAGAAGGGAAGAGAAAGGAAGAAAAGAGAGAAGGTAGGAAAAGAAAGGCGGAGAGAAGGAAAGAAGGAAGAGAAAGAAGGAGGCAGGAAGGAAGGAAAGAGAAAGGAAGGCAAAGAAGAGAAGGAAGGAAAGAGAAAGGAAGGCAAAGAAGAGAAGGAAGGGAAGAGAAAGGAAGGCAAAGAAGAGAAGGAAGGGAAGAGAAAGGAAGGCAAAGAAGAGAAAGAAGGAAAGAAGGAAGGCGAGAAAAGAAAGAAGAAAAAAAAAAGAAACAAAGAAGCCGAGGCCGCTGGCGGCGGGGACCCGAATGCGGCCCCGGGAGGCTGCCGGCAGGGCAGAGCAGACCCCGGCACCGGAGGCCGAGGCTGTCGGAGGAACGGAGCCGACCCCGGCCTCGGGCCGGGAAGTCGAGGCGGCCGGCGGGTGGGAGCCCAGGAGCCTGCCGCGGCCGCGGCCACCCCGGCCACATGGGGCAGGCAGGCAGGCGCGCACACATGCCCCGGCCCTGAGCCTGCCTGCTCCACCCTGGGGGCGGGGAGGGCCAGTGCAGAGGCCAGGCTCAGGTCGGGTCTGCTGCGGCAAAGCCGCAGCCCCGGGGATCTGGAGGGAGCGGTGGGGGCTGCCGGCCTGCGCAGGGGTCCCTCAGTATTGCACGGGGGTTGCGACGGCCGCTGTGCAGCCGTGCACCCACGCAGCTTAGAGGGAACACTGGTCTATGCTACACTTTCCTTAAGTCGACTTAAGGAAGCTGATTAAGTCGACTTAAGGAAAATAAAGTCGACTTAATTTATTAAACCTCTTTTTAATTCGACTTTAGGCTTAAGTCGACTTTCTAAAGTCGACTTAAGCCAGTGTAGACCTGGAGTAGCCCTAAGATGACTTAGAGTCAACTTAGGGCTCTCCAGGACTCCCCCACTGCCCTCCCTGCCAGGGAGCCTGGCATGCCCTGCCCATATGCCCTGCATGGGTCCCTGTCCCCCTTTGCCCTATTGTACCCAGGTACAACGGGGCAAAGTCTGAGCCCCTTGGCACTGGGCAAGGGGTGTCCCCGCTGCTACTGTGGACCTGCCCAAGGTCCCTCTAGCCCCTAAAAGTCAACCTAGGCATCCAGTGTGGACGCTCTAAGTCAACTTTGTAAGTTCCCCCTAAGTCGACTTAAAATTTAGGTGTAGACATGCTAAGTCAACTTAACTAAGACTTAGCTAAAGTCAACCTAAATTTACAAGTGTAGACATAGCCCATGAAATTAACCCAGAGAGGCACAAATGACTCCTGGACTGCCACCCTTAAAGAAGGCACAGGGATATCCTCTCTCTCCAGACAGAGCCAACTCCACTGACTCTTGTGGACAGGCCTGGCATCACAGACCCACCTCCTTTTCATCCCACACTGTGAATGAATTCGAATGCTAGCAGCAGCCTTCAACGCTAGTAGCCTGTGCTGCAGTGACTCGCAAAGACAATGTTTCTGGCTTCTGTGCAGGGAGTAAGGGGGTTTTAGTCGACTTAGGGCTACCCCAGGGCTACACCAATGCCCTCCCTGCGGGGGGGGGGGGGGAACAGGGGGAGCCTGGCATGTCCCCCCACAGGGAAGGGCAGAGCCCTGCCCACCCTGCCCCTATGCTCTGCCAGGGTCCCTGTCCCCCTTTGCCCCATTGTACCTAGGTACAATGGGGCAAAGGCTGAGCCCCCTGGCACTGGGCAAAGGGTGCCCCCCCTGCCACCATGGACCTGCCCTAAGTCCCCTTAGCCCCACAAAGTCGACCTAGAGCATCCAGTGTGGACACTCTAGGTCGACTTTGTAAGTTCCCCTTTAAGTAGACTTTAATTTTCAGTGTGGACACACTAAGTCGACTTAGTTAAAGTCGATTTAAATTATCCAGTGTAGACACAGACTCTAACCCTAAGCCTGCAAGAGCCAGATTTCAAGATACAAGTGGGGAGAGAATGGTTTTTTGTCATTGAAATACAGGCTATAATTTGCTAAGTGTGATAACATTATTTATGTGCATCTGTCATATTTGTATAGTATATTATGGATATGTTTAATTTCAGCTTGTGGCACCCCAGATAGCAATAATCCTGCTTAAAGACCCATTAAGGGAACTCAGAGGTGCAATGAACCCAGGTGCTACACTTTATAAGTCACCAGGACTTGCCCAGGTGCCCCGTGACTCCGTCTTGTTTCTGTGAATTTCCACAAGCCACATGGCAAAGGGACATAAAAGGCAGCTGCACCATCTCATGTTGTTTTCATTGCTGCTTCCTGCCTCTGGACCAACTCATCTACAACTGAGGCTGTGAAACAAGTGACTGAGAGCCATTCCGCTTTTGGATGTAGGTAAAGGAACCATACAAACCTGCATATTCCACAATTCTAATGAAAACCTGATATAAATGGACTTTCAAATCATTTATATGTATCTGATTGCTTTAGTCATATACCACCTCTGATCTTGTTTGTTTCTTTCCTTTTATAAATAAACTTTTAGTTTTAATTATTAAAGTATGGGATGGTAGTGGGATATTTTGGGTGAGATCCAAAATTATATTGATACGACAATATGGCTGACCCTTTGGGGTCAGGAGAACATTTTGGTAAAGGGAATAGCTTTTTATCTCTTTACTGGACCTAGCTGCTGACTGAGAGCCAGAGACTGAAATGCAGTAAAGGGGTGTGAGGGAGGGCCTGTGGAGGTTTTTTTTGTTTTCGCTTCTTGATAACCAATGTGGAAATCAGAAGCACTGTTTGTGACTAAAACAGACTAGGAGTCCAATGCCACTTTTAAAGACTAACTAATTTATTTATCGCATGAGCTTTTGTGGGAGAAAATCCCACTTCATCAGACACTTTGAAGATGGGGAACTTACCGAAAGGGAGGAAAATAAATGTTTGTGACTAGTTGATGAATTTATTGCAGTGTTAGCCACTGATTTGGGAGAATCTGCTCTCCCTTTTGCAGCCTGCCCTGACCTTGGCTTTTTCAGGTGGCTAACCTAGGCATGGACAGGTTTTTAGCTAGCAGACTCTTTGCCCCTGGAAAAAGGGAATAAAGATCTCTTGTGCCAAAAGAGGAGAGAGATTGTACCCTATAAGTTGTGCTGAAGACCCAACCGACTCTGGGGTAGATCGTGGCCCATCTGAAGGGAGTTCAAATCTAGCTAGAACAGCCTACAGGTTTTCCTTTCTCCTTCTCCCTTTTATTGCCTTTGGATTGTTTGCTTGTTTCACCTGTGACTCTGAAAAGGACAGAAAGAGCCAGGAAGAAAACTTTCCACCACTACACTGTCACTAAATACTCCTGCTAAAAGGACCAAATTTGTATGCATGCTTCTTTCCAAGCAGATCCATTAGATAAGGAGCCATAGTAATAGTAGTTTATATTGTAAGATAACAGGCTTCATTTAAAAAATATCTAGCCTCCATACACTTTAAGTCTGGTGCAGAGTCCTGGCTTCATGTCTCCCAGAAGCTGCATGATTGTGTCCAGCAACACCCGACTTGAATTAACCAGGAACTCACGGCCACAGGCCGATGCAGCAACATCTACAACAGAACACAAAATAAAACCATAAAAATCACATTCCAAACAAAAGGAAAATGGGTTCATACCTAATGCAATCAAATATTAACTACCTGTACTACTCAAAACGTAGGCACTGCGAAGACTGAGCTCTAACATCTACAAGCCTTCCCCTATATGTAGCAACATGACCAATACCGAACATATTTATAATAAGCTACTGAAGCAGTAAACAATACCCAACAGTCAAAAAATCTATTTATGATGGTACATAGTTAATTAAAATATATATTCAGGGCAGCTCAGCAGCAAAATGTGTAATGTGATGAGTTACGAAACAGATACAATTCAAGAAGATCTGAAATGGCAGCTTCTACTGCTGTGGAAATGTATAAAGTTAATCCTAACAGTCTCTGGATTAAAGGAAGGAAGATGTAGATTGTTTTATATTTATTCACCCCAACTTGCCTGGCCAGAATATACTACTAAAGCAGCAACAGAGGTCAATAGACAAGCTCTTTCCCTACTCTTGCAAGAGTTTCATTATGCAATAGACAACATAATTCAAAAAGACTATCATTCTTATAAGGATACAGTTTCCTCTTGAATAAACTTCTTGTGCTGTAGGAAGCAAAACAAGTTCAAATGTTAAACAGTGAAGCATGAAACAACATTACAACAGCTTGTATTAAAAAAAATAATAAATAATGGAGCTGACTTCTGATGCAGATGTAATTCAGGAATAACTTGACTGAACTCTATAGTCATGGCAGATGTAAAATTGGAGTAAATGAAACAAACAAGGAGTCCAGTGGCACCTTTAAAGACTAACAACTTTATTTATCGCATGAGCTTTCGTGGGAGAGATCCTACTTCATCAGATGCTTGAAAATAGAAAAAATACAGTATAGGAGGGAAAGATAAATGCAGTAAAGTGTAATTACAGGATCAGGTGAGATTACTTCAGCAAATCAAACAAGCTGTATTGATTCAAACTGAGTGGAACAACAGATAGGAAAGTGCGGAGGATGAGAGAGGTGACAATCACTTAGTGAAGGATTTGTCTGTTGCAATTCTTAAACAGGTTTATTCTAGGTCAAAGCTTCAAAGAAAGACTTCAGAGTTAGAATTCATATGTAAATTTGACACAATCAACTTGGGTTTGAATCGAGATATAGCCTGGCTTTCTCATTACAAGCAGTGATTGTCCCCTTCTCACACGCTCCCCAGTTTCCTAACTGTTGTTCCACTTAGTTTGAATCAATGTAACCTGTTTGATCTGCTGAAGTGACCTGACCTGATCCTGTAATTACACTTCACTGTGTTTATCTTTCCCTTCCCTAGTGTATTTTTTCCATTTTCAAGCATCTGACAAAGTGGGATTTTGCCCACAAAAGCTCATGCGATAAATAAATTTGTTAATCTTAAAATATCACAGGACTCCTTGTTTGTCTTACTGAACTAAACTAACATGGCTACCCCTTTGGAACTGGAGTAAATGAAGTAAGGATCAGGCCCATTGCACTGTACTCTGACACACTGAACCCTTAAAGAGAAAATATATTGTAATTTTCACATTAACAAGACAAAATTATGAGAGTTAATAAACACATGTAGGCTTGTTATATTATCAATCAGAACAGTTAAAAAGGGAGAACATATATTCACCAATACTAGAGAGGAAAGACAGAGGAAATAAAAGCACGAAAACATGTGCAGAAACTTTAGAAATTACATCCCGTTCTGGAATGGATTTACTGTAAGAAAATCTGGCAGCAGGTGTTATGTTAAACATCTTTCTTCCTATTTGCTCTTTTTACTGCTGGCTTTTTAACATTTGCAGGACTCTTTTAAGTAATGATTTTGCAATCAACTGATGGTTTAGATTGTTTGGAAGAGTAAATCATTGCTGAACTGCTTTACTGTTTCTGAAACTCCACACTGGTATTTGTTTTTATCTCCCACTTAATTATTATTTTTACAAAAATCACCATGGAAATAATTTTCTTCTTTATTTGTTCTAAAGGAGAAAGCAACATTAAAAATAATGAACAGATTTACTACATCATTCACTGTGAGCCAATTTCAAGATACAATTTTATATCTAAAATTTGAGGAAAACACTTGATACAAAAATCTCAGATGCTCACTTGACATTTTTATACATTCAGGTGATGAAGTGCTACATGATAACAAAATGATAAATGTCAGCAAGTAGGAATATCATTTTATATGCTAATATTTTAGGGGATGGAAGGGATGAGAAGGTAAAAACATTTTAAATGGGTTAAGGATCTGTACTAATGCTAATGTGTTGGTTGGGTTCAAAGTCCTGCTTACCCTTTTGTATCTTCAGGCAGCTAGCCCCAAATTTAAATTAGACATTTCTGTGATAATAAACATCAATCTCCTTTTTTTAATACACTACTGATGCTGAACCCAATGACCGAATTAAAGACAGAAGATACTAGTTGAAGGAGTAATAGCATCCATGATAAAAAGAGATATTAAAGGACACAGAAATATAGGAATTCCCATAAGCTCAGACTCACTAACATCTAGTTCAGTATCCTGTCTCCAAATATGGCCAGCACCAGAAAAGTTAGAGAAAGGAGCAAGAAACCCTACAGAAGGCAAATAGGAAATAAACTTCTCCCCATGAAGATCTCATTTTAATCTCTAATAGATAAAAAAAAACTGGTTTAAACCCTGAAGCTGAAGCAAAATATATTGTCTCCATATCAAAACTCTTTTGTTCCCTGTAACTATAACAACTCTGGATAATATTGTTCTCTATAGAAACATCCAGTCCCTCTTTGAATCTTACTAAATTCTATCCTTAACAGCATCCTGTGACAATGAGTTCCACAGTCTAATTACATGATTAATGAAAAAGTATTTCCTTTAAACAGTTTTTAATTTGCTACCTTTCAATTTTATTGAATGTCCCCTTGTTCTTCTGTTGCGAAGAAAGGAGAACAGAATCTCTGAGTCTATAGCAGACCTAATCTAGTCTAGAACAGTGGTTCTCAACTGGTGTTATGTGTAGCACTGGTGGAATGCAGAAGTAGTCTAGCAGGGTTTTCATAACAATTATTAAGAATTCACTCTCCCTCCCCCTGATCTGCTATGCCCATCCGACCCAGTATCATTATATATAAACTGTAGCAGTAAAATTTATACTCAACAGTATTATTACAATTTTCAACTACTAATGGAATTATTATTTTTGTTTGTTCATGTTTTAAAACCATAGCAATGAAATTTACTCCCAACAATACTACTGCAATGTTTTATGTCCTTAAAACTTACCGTAAATGATAAATATAATAACAGAATGCCTGTAAACATATAAATGTCCTCAGAAAAGGTGGGCTTTTTGTTTCTATCATGATGGGACCAGGGTTATTTGATAGAGTGATTGGTGGGACGTAAAATATGGAAGTTTGAGAACCATTAGCCTAGAAGACCCAACTTACAGGCCAATATGGTTACACATGATGGAAATTCTGATTTTTACAGGATTGTTTTTTTTAATTGGGAAATTATATCCAAAAAAACTCCACCATAAAAATGTTAAGATTGCAAAACCAGGATTAAGGTTCAATCATTCATTTCAATGTATCCTTTATCAGATTTTTTCCTACACATTCTCCTTCCCAAATTAAATGCACCTAACAGTTGAAATCTGGGCAGCACTGAAGTCACTGGCAATATTTTTTTTTTCCTGCCACACAAGCCTTCCTCATTCCACAAACCTCTAAATATTGTCTCTATCATTGTCTAGACCAGACTTAGAATCATAGAATAATAGGGTTGGAAAGCACCTCACAAGGTCATCTAGTCCAACCCCCTGCTAAAAAGCAGGACCACTCCCCCTAAATCACCCCAGCCAGGGTTTTGTCTAACCGAGCCTTAAAAATCTCCAAAGATGGAGATTCTACCACCTCCTAGATAGCCCATTCCAATGCTTCACCACCCCCCTAGTGAGAAAGTTTTTCCTAATATCCAACCTTGACCTCCCCAGCTGTAATTTGAAACCATTGCTCCTTGTTCTGTCCTCTGTTACCCTCGAGAACAGCCTAGCTCCCTCCTCTTTGGAGCAACCCTTCAAGTAGTTGAAGGTTGCTATCAAATCTCCCCTCAGTCTTCTCTTCTGTAGACTAAATAAGCCTAGTTCCTTCAGTCTCTCCTCATAAATCATGTGCCCCGCCCCCTAACCATTTTTGTTGCCCTCCGCTGGACTCTTTCTAATTTGTCCACATCCTTTCTGTAGTGGGGAGCCCAAAACTGGACACAGTATTCCAGATGCGGCCTGACCAGTGTTGAATAGAGGGGAATTATCACATCCCTCGATCTGCTGGCAATACTCCTACTGATGCAGCCTAATATGCCATTGGCCTTTTTCGCACTTGTCCAACCTGTGGCCCGCGGACTGAATTCTGGCCTGCCAAGGACTTCCATCCGGCCCACGAAGCACTGCTACAGGAGCCGGGGAACAGGGGCTGGCAGGGGCCCTTTTAAATCTCTCGCCCTGCACACAGCTGCAGGGGGGAGTGGCCTGCCCAGAGAACTGCTGCAAGGGCTAGATTCAGCCCCTTTCAGGCAGGACACCAATTCCTGGTTGTCTTGTGGTTGGTGCCTTGGTGGGTTTGACTTATTCTGATTGGCGGGTTGGCTTGAATCTGATTGGTCAACTGACATCCCTTAAGGGAAGGAGCGGACCAACGTGTGGAAACATACAGGGAGAGGAGAGGATGGGAAAGGGGAGGATCAGCACGCAGGGATAGACAGGGAGAGAATGGAGAAAGGGGAGGATCAGCACGCAGCAGCATGGACAGACAGAAAGAGGACGGGGAAGGACAGAATCCCACGTAGGAAAAGGAAAGACAAGGGAGGGGGGAGGAGCAGAGCAGAGCCCACGGGGCAAGAGAAAGGAGGGGGCAGAAGAACCTGCAAGTGGAAAGGGAAGGGGAGGAAGGGAGCAGAGCATGTGGGGAAAGGGGTTGGCAAGCCCGTACAGCAGGGGTCAGAGAGCCTGCAGGAGAAGGACTCAGGGAAGGGGTCAGGGAGCCCACACAGCACAGGCAGGGAAAGAGGTTGGGTAGCCAATAGGGAAGGGGAGCCTGCGCTGCGCCAGCTGAGGAAAGGATTTGGGATCCTGAGAGATGTGGAATGGGAGGAAGGGGTCAGGGAGCCGGTGAGGGTTATGAGGGGGAAGGGAAGCAGTGGGGGTCCCACCACCTGGCTTCATGGCTTCCTTCCTATCCCTGCCCTACTCCTCCCCTCATCCCTGTCCTTCTACCATCCTCCCTGGCCCTGCTCCCCATGCTCCCCCTAGCTACCCCACATGGCCATCCCTTGTCACAACCACCTCTCACCCTGCTCCCACTCTCCCCTGCCACACAGCCACGCTTGCCCTCCCCTGCCATGTTCCCTTGCCACCCCATCCGTCTCTACCATCCTGCTCCTCTCCTGCCCTAGTCTCTTCCCTCCCCTGTTCTCCCTTGCCAGCCCTGCCCTTCCCCTGCACCCCACTCACCCCATACTTTCCTCTGACACCCCACATGTCTCCTGCCCTCCCTTGCTGTGCCATGCTCTCCTGCCACCTGTACAAACTGAAGCATCCTGGGGAAAAAGAGCCCCTTTTCACGTTTTCACAAAATGTGATTTAATTAACTAGTGAAAATTTGTTGCGTACAGTTGTGAAAGTGACATTTATATAAAGGCGGGTGTAGGAAGGATGGATATTATTTGAGAATTGTGTTTGGGTATGAAAAGCAACTTTCCACTTTTATGGAACCAAATTGAGTTTGTAAACTAGTATTTGTTTTTTGAGCGTTTAAATTTTATTAATAGTAAGATCGGTTTCTACTATGCCTTATCTCTCCAGAATTTGCTTACCGGCCCTCCAAGTGAGAAAAGATTTGCAATGTGGCCCCTCACCCAAAAAGGTTGGACACCCCTGGACCTTTATCTCTGCATGCTTTTATAAATGAAATGATCTGAGGCAGAATCAAATCACACTTTTAATTTGTGAAAGGGCATAATGTTTTCTATATTATTCTTAGTACAATCTTTTATCTTATTCAAATTTATCAAACATCTTTATAGAACTAGCTACAATGACACCTAGATCATCACCATTCTACTCCAAAACAGGTTATTAAATTCAGGATCTACCGTTTTGTATGAATCTCATTCTAATCTCTTTCTAATCTAATCTCCTTTTATTTGGGACATTGTACTTGCCAATGTTGAATTTCATCTGCCATCATTTTGGCCAGTTTTCCTAGTTTTATTAGATCTTTCTGTAGTTCTCCACAATCTTCTCTAGTTTTGAATCACCTAAATAATTTTGTGTCTTCAGCAAATGCTTCCATCTCAATTATATGGCCTCTTTCACAACGGTGATTCCAAGAGCACCCAGTTTTTAACGCTTTCATGCCAACAGCAAAAATACAGTTGTTTGGCTTTCCTATATTTCACTTTTTTACCCAAGGATATCAGGCTTTCTTTATAACCTTTTGTGAGGAACAAATACCTTCTGGAAGTTGAAATAATTAGCTTTTTCTATTAGTATTATGTGGAAAGTAAAAACCCTGTCTAACCTTCTGATTTCAAAGCATGATTATAGTGAGAATCTAAATAGCTTCTTCCGCACCCTCCTTCCCCCCTCCCCCAGCAAATCTTCTCCCAGGGTGAATTCAGAGTTATATTTACTAACTTCAATGACAAAGTAAGTTTTATTGTTTGTTACTCTTCTTAGCATGGCAGAACCAACACAGCTCGAAGACACTGAAGCTGTCTAGAACTTGAAGAGAATTGTGATTCACAAAAGAGAACTGATTTTTAAAATGTTGATATTTAGTCAAACAGTAAGATACACATTGTCATACATTTACTTCAAAATATGCCCCTAATAACATACGTGGAATACAGTACTGACACACAAAACTGACTTATCCAAAACCGACTTACTTGTCACAATCCCTGCCAAAGCTAATACAAACTGATTTTCATCAAAATCCAGATCTTGGTGTTTGGTATCTTCACCTAATGACCTCACAAAGCTCTCCATAGTTTGTCCAGTGATTGTGAAAAACTTTGCTGCTTTACTCTGCAAGTGCGGAGGAAAAACAATCACTTTCATGGGTTACACTTGACTAAGTAATACTGAAGGGACAGTGTGATAGGATACAAGTGTTACCACTACAGACTGTATACCTCACATTTCTTTACATGCAACAGTTTACTGTCCCTTGCAGAACTCTTCTTAGAAAATGACATAACTGATCTTTTGCATGGAGTATGTTAATATGGGTCAGTACTTCTAAGACATGCCATTCCTTCACCACAACAGGTTAGACTCTGAGTTAGTCATAGTACTTTAAATCTCCTCCATTTTAAATTTATTTTCAAACTATCACTTTGAATTCTGTGGGCTAGACAGAAGAAGAAACATTCCATAGTTCCTTTTGTTTGATGGCATGAGAGGTAGACTGTGGGCATTTTCTGATGAGCAATCTAACATGGCTGCTCCCAGCTGCACACCTGGAAATCACTGGGTGCGTCTACACTTGTAAATTAAGTTGACTTAAGCTTGCTTAAGTCGACTTAATTTACTCTGCATCTACACTACACTTTCCTTAAGTCGACTTAAGCAGCTGCTTAAGTCGACTTAAGCAGCTGCTTAAGTCAACTTAAGGAAAAATTAAGTCGACTTTCTAAAACCTCCTTTTAAGTCGACTTTCTGCTTAAGTCGAGTTTCTAAAGTCGACTTAAGCCAATGTAGACGTGGAGTACCCCTAAGTCGACTCGACTTAGGGGCCTCCAGGGTTTCCCCCCTGCCCACACTGTCCCTGTGTCCTACCAGGGTCCATGTCCCACTTTGCCCCATTGTGCCAAGGTACAATGGGGCAAAGGCTGAGCCCCCTGGCTCTTGGCAAGGGGTGCCCCGCCTGCCACCGTGGACCTGTCCCAGGTCCACCTAGCCCCTAGAAGTCGACCTAGGTGTCCAGTGTGGATGCTCTAGGTCGATTTTGTAGGGTCCCCTCAAAGTCGACTTAAAATTTAAGTGTGGACATGCTAAGTCGACTTAAATTAACAAGTGTAGACATAGCCACTCCTGTCTGTGTTATTAAAGTTCTATTCCTCACTCATTCAATGGCATGGTCTTTAATGAACCCTCAAGATCATTACATGATGTCAGAAGATGGTGAATGAGTTTGGAAACTAAAACGACTTGTAGGAAAACTCCTGAGTTTGCAACTGAAAACAGACAAACAGTGGGGATCTCTGAAAACAAAGGAAGCCTTCAGCAAGTAAGTGCTGTGCGAACTCTAAAAATGGTTGTGTTACAGGCTCCTTCCCCTCTCTAAATGTCTGGTACCGTTGCAGAAAACTGGATAAAGTTTAAGCAGTGATTGCCATTGGAGTGCAGAACAAAGATGAAAACCAAAAATCATCTATGTGTTTACATGTTGTTGGGGACAAGGCACTGGGTGTTTATAGTAAGTTTGAATTTCAAGACGGTGAAAGCATGAATTGAAATATAATACTGACTAAAGGTGAGGAATATTGCATGCACAAAATGAATATGACTTTTAAGAGGGATAGATTTTTTTACATGCATACAAAAACTGGATAACACCATAGAACAGCCATGTTAGATCACCTGTAGGGTGCGTCTCCCAATTCACACAGCACTGACCCATGCTAGGGAGTTTCTCTAAAACCACAACCTTCTACAAGCATCTCTCTACAGTTGCGCAAATTGGTTCATAAGTATGTTGTAGAGTAAGCAGGCAAGAGAATTGCTGAAATAATGGCAGGGATTTTTTCCCCTGTAATCTGCATTTCTGATGGTAGCTGGTGGGAGAAGAAATGATGTCCCTCTTATCCCTACCTGGTAACATCAGCTTCACCAAAAATAAAATCACTGCGTTTGTTCCCCACTGCTATACATTGAACAGCTTAAATACTATAAAAACAGGATAGGCCAAAACCAATAAACAATTGAGAGGATTATTTTGCTGTATGTTCAATTACTAAAATGCACCTATGTGTTAAGATATGTTATTTATAGCACGTTATCTATCCGCAACACCTAACTAAGCATTACCACTAAAATCTATACATCTGCTGTACTCACCCCTCCTAGAATGTTTTTAACTGCTTCCTCATCACGAGAGACACCCCATAACAGAGTACAGACTGCAGCTCCCATTTCCGTGCAGTACTCTGCCTGTTGCAATAGCTGCTGTCTTGCCTCGTTCAGCTGCTGTCGAAGGGCTAGTTTCTCCTGAAATGAATGCAAGTAAATTTGGGGAGACTAATGCTGAGGCCGTTTCATTCTGTGTCAGGGCATCCCACTTATGATTCTACCACTAAGCGAGAGAAAGGAAGAAGATACTACAGACATATATATAAAAGGTGGCAATTCACATTACTTCCCCAAAGCTGAACTGTCTCTCCCGAGCAGTCTGAGTAAGCACACTGGGAGCTGGGGAACTAAATGGAAGTGAGGAGTCTGCCACCTGCATCTTATAGAGCAGGGCTAGATTTAAACCATGACTGCTTCTACAATACAAGTTAAAGCAGAGTCATCTCCTGCTGCACAAAGAACTGCCTCTCTCAGGGCAAGTCTATACTGACTGCGGCAAAGTCGCCGCCCTCAGCGTGATCTTCAGTTTTCGATTGAGGCGTCTGTGTAGACATATTCAATCGATAACTGAACCGGAGCTGGAACGCCAGCTCCATAACCGCACTTACACTATGCCGTCCGGCTGCCATTTCCGGTCGGCTTAGTGTAGTGTCTAGGGAGGATTTAAGAATTCGGCACGAGCTACGCAAGGTATTTTATGTACTTTGCATATTTCCTGTCGACTACCGCCGAAAATGGCGGCAAGTGTAGACTAGGGCTCACTGAGAGCTAAGAGACATTAGCAAAAGTGAGGTGAGTCTTAGGGTATGTCTATAAAATCACCATCGCCAATGCACTCTTCTGGGTGCGATTGCGCAATCTGTCAAGACGCACTCAATCACTCTGGAGTTCGCATCAATAACTCCAGTCCCGGAAGTAGCTTACGCTAAGGCGACCGGACGGCATTTCCATTCACCTTAGTGTAGTGTGTAAGGGGAGGTAAGTGGGAGTTAATAAGACAACAGTAGATACACAAGGTATTTTACGTACCTTGCATATCTCCCGTCAACCGCCACTGAAAAGTGCGGCAAGTGTAGACTAGGGTTTAGGGTAGCAGTCCTTTGAAAAACTCAGCCATGCTAGCAGCCTTCAATTCTTGCTTTGGCAGCCTGTGGTACAGGCAGCAGCATCGATGCTGCGGGCCATGTGAGATAAAGCTGATTGTAAGCTAGAACAAATGCCCCAGAAAAAAAATAGTTGCCTACCTCAGACAAACTAGAGACCAGACTTCCCTGACACACAATGGCAGATTAAGACAGGATCCCTGGAGCACCACGCTCTAGGCCTGACGTTTGGAGGGACCTCCAAATTTAGTACCTCAGATCACTGGGCTCCAAGGATCTGACACCAAGGGTGTCCTATAGGAGCAGCAGTCCCATCATGGGTCTGTCTACATCGGTGTTGAGTAAACAGATCTGTGCTTGGCTCGCTCTGCCACAGATCAACACAGAGAACGTAGCTCTTAATTGGTAACTTCAAAGAGACCTGGAAGTATTTTGGAAGAGGTAGCATTTCTCACACCCATTTGGAAGGCTGGCAGAAAAAAGGACATGAAATTAAGATACTCCCAGGTCTCACTGAGTGTTAAATGAATCCTTACATCTGAATCACACAGAATATTCTGACCAGACCAGAAGGCAGTAAGACATGAGCAGACCACAAAGAAAACAATGAGCTTCCAGTATCCTAAACACAACTCCTGAATTGATGCCTAAATTGGACTAAATATAAACCTAACAAAAACCAGAGTAAAGAATGAAGAATGGTTCAAGAACAGAGAGAGCCACTCTACTAACACTTGTGAAAATACCATACGCACTGTGATTTGAGGCTAGATTTTGCAAGTGCTGTGAAATGAAGAAACAGCCATGTGCACCTCAGGATTTCATACAAATAGCCTGCAGTTCTTGCTTTGGTGGCCTGTGGTACAGGCAGCAGCATAGGTGCTACAGGCAATTCTTGAGCACTCCTGGCCACTCAATGGGGAATAGAACAGGTGCAGCACAGGGTATGTCTACACTGCAGTTATACACGTGTGGCTACCCCTTGCCAACTGACTTGGGGCTTAGGGACTGTTTCAATGCAGTACAGAGAGATGTTCAAGTGGGCTCTAGGGCCCTGTGAGGTAGGAGGTCAGGGAGCTCGGGCTTCCTGAGTCCAATGTTTCCATCTACACAGCACTTAAATATCTCCTTAGCCTGAGTTAACTAGCATGGGCCTACCGCAGGTTTTAACTGGAGTGTAGACGTACCCAGAGAAGCCCTCTCCCACTGAACAAGGCAGCAACATTCTCCCACCCCCACTACCATTACACTGACTAGGGCAGTGAAGTTAATTTAGGTAGGGGGGATCCCAGTAGGGCAGCTCCCTTCCTTCTCCCAGGAGTTTTCTGCAAGCTGGGGTAAGGGGGACTTGCTGAAGCCGAAGGAAAGAGAAAGCTGGGACACTGCTAGAGCATAGGATGGAGTTGGAGGGACACTGTCAGAGACAGCTGAGGAGAAATGAGGGGTATGGGTTTCTGGGACACTCCATCTATCTCAGTGTGTGTACTACTAGACCACATTGGGGAGAGTGACATCAGGAATGGGGTGCCAGAAACTGGAATCTGTCAGGGAGATGGAGGTGTTAAGGGCTGTACACCTCAGGGGGGAGGCTAGTGCAGGGAGCTGTGGGCAGAGGCAGTAGGGATTCAGTGAAGAAAAGGATGTCAGCTGAAGAGTTAAAAAGGGGGAAAGGATAGTCCATGTCAGGAGGAAGCAGGGTTGCCCCCATCTCGTTTGTGTAAGTGCCTTGTGTCTTTCCCATCCTGACACTGCATGCACATACGGGGAGGGCAAGGATGTTTTCTTGACAAGTTTGACTGTGAAAAAAAACAGCCAAATATATGATTTTAAAACAAAACAAAAAAAATGACACACAATGACACTCAAGATTTTAAAGCTAGGGCTCTCAGGTTTGGTGGGTTGTCTAAATTTTAAAAGTTGTGGGGTTGAAAATACTGAAAGGGTTAAAGCCACCTAAGGATAAGATGCTATAACATGGTACCCCCCATCCATCCACAAAATTTCACAGATTCACACATTGTTAGAAGTGATTACTTTAATTAGATCTCCTAGGTCACATATTTAGTAATCTAAAAAACTAATTCATTGACATTTTCTTATTTCCACATCTAGCTGCCTACATCATATCTTATAGTCAGCTTTGGGCTGATTAAATATGCTTGCAGTGGGAAATGCTAAGTATGATTCATTGTTTCCAAATGAAATGTATTGAACTGAGTTTTTTAGCATCAATCCACAATATATTTTTCTTTGCTATTCAATAGACTTATATTAGTTACTGATACCAAAAAATCTGGGACCTCCATTGCTCGTAAATAAATAATTTTTGAAAAATGTTCTATGTGTACTAAAAGCGCCCTGTTATCAAAAGCAGTCATTAAAAGCTTGTTAACTTAAAAGTGAGTTTGTTGAATTTACTCTCTTTTCTCTAAACTCAAGACCAGATTCATCAGCTTCTCTGACGCCACCCCGCAGCAAGTTTTTCCTCAAATAGACTGAACCTCCTTCCTGTCTCTCTCCTTTTCTGTACTGAATTTATTCAATGTTTGACTCTTGCACTTAGGATGAGAAATGCTGACGGTAATCAGTTAGACATAACTCTGGTGATGTCATAACAGGGTAACCCTCTCAGGATGCAAAGCCTCAGCAAGAAATTCGAACAGTAGAACTGTTTATAAACAACATCATAGCAAATGAGTGAAAACCAGAAATGATAGGTACAAGACCAGGGTAATAAACAGACCCTGCAATATTAATAACCCTCCAAGAAGCAATTCTTCTATTGGTGGACACCACTAACTAGTTACTGTGCTGTGCAACATCTTCCAATAGGGCCAAACTTCATGACTACAACAGAGATAAACTATGTAACTAGAAAGTGCCCTGTGGCCCTAGGCCCCCCCACCCCTCCCATACTGGGGGGGGCACTCGGTGGGGGAATGAGGCCTCAGGCAGGGGGGCCATGGTGGGGGGCAGCCTGGGGTCCCCGGGCTGGTTAATCTGGCCCTGGGTTGAGCAAGATAAATATTCAAGAAACAGTGCAGGAGCAGGTTGGAGTGGGTATTGTGGGGCAGGAGTGGGATTAAAAAAAATAGTCCTGCACAGGGCTCTAGTAGCAAGCACTTTGGAAAACAGAATTAGAATTCAAAATATCTTGACAAATTGGCGAATTGGTCTGAGTTCAACAATATGAAATTCAATAAAGGGTAAGCAAAGTACTTCACTTAGGAAGGAAAAATCAAATACTCAACTATAAAATGGGGAATAACTGACTAGGGGTATGTCTCCACTGACGGTGGCAAATTCACTGCCATCAGATCGATTTCTTGAGGAAGTGAAGACCCACTCAATCCATTCAGAAATCAACTTAATAAATCCACCCCCAGAAAAAGAGTAATGCTGTGTAGATGGGTACCCATTTCCTGTTGATCAAGCATACAGGAGACGACACGCAGAACAGACTTTAGGAAGTCAACAGAAGATACGCAATCTACTCTTTGTAGACCAAGCTTAGGTGGTGGTAGTATTCCTGAAAGGATATGGACGTTATAGTGGATCACAAATTGAATAGGAGTCAACGGTGTGATGAAGATGTAGAAAAAGCTAATACCATTCTAGGGTATATTAACAGAAGCACCATATGTAAGACATGGGAGGAGATGTCCAGCTCTTCTTGGCACTGGTGAGGGCTCAGCTGTCCAATTTTGGACACCACACTTTAGGAAAGATATGGACAAGCTGGAGAGTTAAGAAGAGAGCAACTAAAAGGATCAAAGGATTAGAAAACCTGTCTTGCAGAAAAGGTTATAAAAACCGGGCATGTTCATTCGTGAGAAAAGAAAGGGAGGGTACCCTATAATGGTCTTCAAATATGTTAAGGGCTGTTATAAAGCGGACCATGATCACTTTTTGCTATGTCCACTGAAGATAGGACAAGAAGTAATGGTCTTAACCTGCCACAAAGGAGATTTAGGTTAGATATTGGAAAAAAAAATTATAACTATGATGATAGCTAAATTCTGGAACAGGCTATATATATATATATAGCAGGATCCTGAAGACTTTCAAAGCCTATACATGTACACACCACTGAAAGATATCTAAGATATTTTGGATGGTAACCAGCACATACTGAACAACCATGAAGACAGGAGGGATAGCTGTGGCCAAGAATACCAGGGAAAACTCCTACTCTTTTTAAATATGCCACCATTAATTTTAAGGTCTCATCCAAAATAGATCACAGAAAGAGAACTGGGCAGCACTCAGCTTAGCAAATTTATGAGAGTGAAGGGTTGAATCCATTCTGTCAGGATTTCAGTCAATAACATTAAGATGTATAGGTATTTCAAATCTGATGCTTACACCACTGAGAAATGGACCTGAATATCTATAGCAGAATAAACTATTTTGCAGTAGCTCCCCCTCTGGACATTTTTATTTTGGAGTGAGAATGCCTTTTTCTTTAGCTTAATCTATTTTGGAAGCAGATCTAGAAACTGGAAAAAGGCACTTTTCTTTCTGGAAGTTTTCCACCCCAAGAGCTATTCTGGAATAGCAGCACTTTAAATTCACACCCTATCTTATTCTGGAAAATTTGCCCTGTGTAATCAAGTATTCCTCCTTTGCTTCAGAATGTCTCTATGCAGTACTGCACCTACAGTTAGATCTAGAATTTTATCCAGGTACAGCTAGCGGTATATGACAAGACAATAGACGAAATGAGAGCACTGATAAAAAAATAAATACTAAAAACAATAAATGCCCACAACTTAAGTCAGCCGTGATGTAAGTTTTCATTTTGTACATTGCAATTCCTGTGTTACATTTTATATACTTTCCCCTTTGAAACTACATTTTATAGAAATGCTATATTAAATTGAAGGGACTCATTCCTCCAAACAGCTCTTGATGTCAGCAATCTGAAAAGATCTTGTAACAAGCTTTGACAACACCCAAATAGTGTGCTTCTCAATGTCGATACAAAGAGCACATGGATGTAGATTTGCAGTGCTGTGTGTTAAACCAGATTCAAACGTTAAGGGTCAAACAAACTAAAAGAAATTAAGGAAATTCACATTTAAGGACAAAAGTATCCTAAATTCATGCTGTTGCACATAACAACTGCAGCATATACAATAAAAAAAATCAAATATTTGGAGCCTCATGCAGACTCTGCAATATAGACACTCATAACTGAGAGATAGTCCATTTTTTATACCAATACAGGTATAATTTTATGTTTGAAAAAAAAAAGAAAAAGAAGAAGAGAACTAGGAACACAATTATCAAACTTAACTTAGTTTTCCCCAACTTCATTTATGGGAATAATAAGTAATTAGTTACTTTAGAGACATTTGTAATAAGAGATAAAGGAATTCAGACAGAAGTATGAGTTGTGTTTTCCTTTAAGATTTCAGCTTCAAATAATTATTAGTACTGCCGAAGTGTTTCATTTTACTACTCTTATAAGTATAATATGGACTTTCTATTTTAGCACAATCTTTCACACAAAAAGTATTAACACTAGAACCGTTAGGTACACTATTTACATATTATTTGGTTATATGAAGTCAGTGCCCGACAATTTTCCAGGTTGTTCACAAGCCATATATTGAAGATATATGTTGCAAGGTTCAAGAGCTAAACTTGCTTTTCCCTGTACTTCTTACTAAAACTCAAGCATATAAATCATAGCATATTTTTTTGTGAACTAATGTACCTTCTTCTCCCTCATGCACTCTGCTTGGGCTGTTTCCAGACGGGCTTTGAAGTGTTCACAATCCATTCTTA
The DNA here is from genome assembly GCA_007922175.1 of Pelusios castaneus. NCBI lineage: Eukaryota > Metazoa > Chordata > Testudines > Pelomedusidae > Pelusios > Pelusios castaneus. The sequence continues at coordinate 20,454,605 of ML685798.1, read as the reverse complement.
GCTGCTCTAGTTCTTGGTCTCTTTTCTCCATGTCTGCAAAAAAAAATTGTTTTTAATTAAATAATAAGAAGTTATAAGCAGCTAACTTACACTAAGCATGAAGATTTCACCAAATGCAATGTGAAAAGTCTACTTTAAATATTTGGTTGTGTCAGGACTCCTCCATGTGGCCAACCGGGGACTATAACCATGTGCCACATTATTAAACAATTATTACAAAAATATATTAAATGTAATTGATTTAAAGCAGAAAACACATGAGAATTCACAGTTCAGGATCAAATCTCTCTTATTTAACCAACTGAACTCCCACTTGTCTAGAACCTTAACACATTTTAATGTCATTCATTTTCTGTTTCTTTATTAGTTTACATAATCTCCAGATTATTTGGAGTCTTTGCTTTCAATGTTAGTGGAGGGTATAGTGAAATCCTGTAGGCAAAGATGAGGAAAATACCAACGCCAACGACAAGTAAATGTTGATTTAATCTATCAATGGGACATAAAGTATGTAAACAACTAAAAAATGTAATACAAGCACTCCGAAGGGATTAATTTTTGCAGAACACCAGATAAATGCTAAACCTATCTTTACAGTGCTGACTAAAACTGACCCATGACTACTTTAAAAAAAAAATTAGAAGGGCTGATCTCCAGATTTATTAGAAGTAAGATTTATTTAAAGTGCTTTATTGTGATGAATGGAAATCAAGTGCAAAGCATAAAAAGATAACAAATCAAGAGATTAGCCCCATCTCACTTCAGATTAGCCTGTATCATTACATGGGCTGTCATAGGACAACCTCGCCTTCTGCAACCTGCAGAATGGGGGACCAGGGCCATTTGGTTTCCTTCATCGTATTTAGCCATTTCAGAAGCATGCCCAGGAGATGCCCAGGGATGCCCAGGAGATAATGCTGGAGAGCATCCACCACTCATTTAATAGCGAAGGCCTCCTCCTCAATCACAGAGTAATTCCTCTCATGGGGGAACAGCTTCCAGTTGATATACAGATTGGGGTGCTCTGCCCCATTGCTCTTCTGAGAGAGGACAGCCCCGAGTCCCAACTCGGAGGTGTCCATCTGGACAATGAATCCACAGGTGAACTCCAGTTTCTTACACAGGCGAGCCTTGGGGGTCTGGAAGGCAGCCTCACATTTAGCCATCCAAGTGTATGCATCGCAGACTGTCTCTGGTTAGGAGTGGGGGCTAGGGGGAGGGTGGAGTCACAATGGAGACAAACTGGAGGACAAACCAGGGTCACTGTCAGGTCCTTAGGTGCAAGGAACTGATGTATTTTTGGTACTGGAGGAGGCAGAAGCATCTGTGGCAGTACCAGTAGGTAGTGCCGAATGGAGGGGGAGGCGGGGGATAAGTGCTGATGGTGACTGTGCAGAAGACTTAGGAGACTGCACTGTTGATGCAGCAGAGATGTGCAGTAGAGAGCCAGTAGGTGGCACAGGTGCCTTAGAAATTACAGAAGCACTTGGTGTGGAGGATTTTGTAGATACTTCTGGTGCCATACTGGGAAGGCACCTACCTTTTAAAGTCTCTACCTTCCTTTTTGCAGCTTGCCCTCTTAGGCTATGTCTACACTACAGGCTCTGTTAAGTCGACTTAACAAGATCGACTTTACTTGAAGTCGACCTTGTTAAGTTGGCTTAACGGAGCGTCTACACTTAAAGTCGACTTAAGTTGACCTTGTTAAGTCAACTTAACAGAACCTGTAGTGTAGACATACCCGTCCACACTGGCTTTAAGTCAACTTAATAAGGTCGACTTAAGCCTTAAGTCGACCCTTGAGAGATGGTGTTATTAAGTCGACTTAAGGAAGCACTTAAGTCAACTTAATAAGTGCCCAGTGTGGACGCGGCGTTCTGTAAGTCAATTTAAGCGTCATTAAGTTGACCTAAGGTGCAAGTGTAGACGTACCCTTAGGTTTTGTAGCTTTAACTATACCAACCGTATTGGAAGTCTCTGCCAACTCAAAGGTACTTGGCCATGGCATGGTTGGTACTGATGCAGTAGATGGAACCAGGGAACACTCTTTTTTTTTAGTTTTGGTAAGAAGTGTGGAAGCTCTCCTCTTTGCTTGTCCCTCCCACATGAAGCTGAGGAGGGAAATCTTTGGTGGTCAGTTACCACCTAAAGCAGAGCACCCGCAGGGACCAGTCTGATCCTCTAGTCTGACCTCCTGCACAATGCAGGCCACAAAACCTTGCCCACCCACTCCTGCAATAAGCCTCTAACCTATGACTGAGTTATTAAAGTCCTCAAATCATGGTCCTCCTCTGGCTCGGGTTCTACATAAAGGGTATCTCTTTCCACAGCCATTGGCAGAGGAGGAGTTCCCAGGTTTGTAGTGCTCAGGACTCCTGAGAAGTCTGGATGGCTCCTTTCCAGGATCATGCAGTAGACAAGTCTAGGTGTCTGCCATATTATCACTGGTCAGTTCATCCCGCTCATAGTCAGCAGGGCCCTGGCACTGGGGTATAGCTTCACTTTACCTTGGACACACTGTAGGCAGCTCAGCCTCTAGCTGGTGTCTACCAGAGGAGCCAGCTGGCAGCATACATGCATCTGCCCACAGGCCAAGTTGACAAGAGAAAGGGCCAGTAGTCCACCAAGAGCTACTAAGATGTGGGGTTGGACAATTTGTCTCTGAAGTAGTGCTTTGCGTCCTTCTTGCAAGGCACTATCATAGAATGCTCAAAGCTATGCTTATGCTCAGCGTGGGTCTGTCTCTTAATCTCTTTTGAAGTGAGAGGAATAGGTACCAGGTCTGCCTGTCCTGGGGTTGGTACTGAGGCTACGTATGCTGAGGTAGTCAGTGTCATTTTTTCTTCACTACCCATTGCTGTGTTGGATGTTCTACTGTTTTATTGCTGGATTTCAAATACTAAATCAATTTTTTTTTAAATCTAACCAAATATTTTTAATTCAAGACTGATTCAAAACAATAAGAATATTCCAATTTGGTTACAATATGCTACTCTTGAGATAACGCACAAATATAACCTTGGAAATTAGATATGAAATTAGACCATCTTAAAACAAAACTGTTTTCTCTAGCAAACGCTGAATAATGGCTACAATACCATTCACATACTAGTTAAAAATTAAAGAAGAAAAATCCTTTGAAGTTTTCTAGGCAGTGAATGTCTGAGTTTATATCACACTCAGGCTGCCACTTTTCTGCTAACAGATTAGGAAGAAATTAATTGTGATTAAATCAATGGGGAAAGTGCTAGATTTTTAAATGTCAATTTTAAGCATTTCAATATATTTTAAAAGTTCCTAAGTAAACAGGATCTTGTTTTATTGTAATTCTTAAGGTATGTCCACACTTGATATTTTGGTCACATTAACTAGCATGTATTGACAAATAAGATTGCAAATTCCAGTGTAGACAGGATATGAACATTTAACCCTAGGGTTATACATGACAAGAAAAAGTTGTGTGGCCTGCCTACTCCACAATTTATAACTGTTAGTTAATACATCTTAATTACTGCAACTTAAAATTCAAGTGGAGACCTATTTACTCTATTTTCACATTTATTCCTTGCTTCCTCAGACCAGGCCTGTCCCCAGAAGACAGGTGGAGAGGGCTATTGCAGGCATGCTACAGGATGCAAAGATTTAGCTCTGAGGTCAGGATGTAGGCTGAGAGAAAGGATGGTCTAGGAGTGTGATCAAGTCTGAAGAAACAGAGTTTAAGGGGCAGAGATCAGAAACATATCTCAGAGAGGGAGGAATAAGTTCTCAATCTTCATCTGAAATTGCTGGAGACGTACTGGCAAAAAAATCAATACAAAAGGTAAATTAAATATAAAAATATATATTTCAAAGTGTCTTAAATGTATTTTGCAATTCACGTAAAATCAGCTTTCAAAAACAAAATATTGTTCTTGTGGTTTTCAACACAGAATGAGTTTCTTCCTGATCCAATATCTCTTCCTTTCTGTTTTTTGGCAGGAAAATGGCAGCTTGCATTGAGTAAATAAAGGTTTTGTCCTAGGTTAACTATATATATATTTCATATTATATATTATTGATTGACATTCTGAAATTTTGGAAAATATTGGAGCTGTCCTTTAACAAAAATATTTAAGTGGAATTCACCAACAGAAATCTATAGCCATTTCTACTAACTGGTCTGTGTTTGTTTTAAACAATTTTGCTCTTATTTATTATTTCTATTACCATGGTGGAACTCACTTGTTTCAATAACATCCAATTTCTGGAAGCTCTCCAGGATACCTCCATTCAGTATTCTAGGTAGGAAGTCCCGTAACTGCATAACTTCAGTAGTCAGTCTCTCCAAATCTCTCTTTCTGATTTTAACAAATTCCTCTTTGGTTTTGGCCTTCTGAAACATGAAAAAATCACAGATACCTTTGTTAATCTGCAGTATTCTCCAATTTGCATTCTAGTTACACTTCCTTCCTTCTCTCCCACAAATAGATCTCCTCTGTTTAATATCTCTTCAGAAATATAGAGTTTTATTTTAAGAGGAAATGTTATTTTATAGTTTTTTAAAGCATAGACCTGGGAGACAAACTTCTTTATTCTAACCTCAAGTTTGTCACTGTATAGCCTTGGGCAAATCATATCACCTATCTATGTCAATTTCCTCATCTAAAAGAGGCATAATTTACCTCAGAGTGTATTAAAGATTAATTGGTTGTTTGTGCATGACTCTGAAAACAAGAAGTGTCATACATATGCTAATATTGTCTTTAGCATTTCCGAAGGCTTATGCTGTACCGTTCATAACTTTTTAAATGAACTCAAAAGACTTCTGAACTGCCCAATCCTGTTGCTACATTATAATAGTTCTTCTATTGGAATTTCCAGTCGGCTTTAGGAGTAGGCAAAGCAGGCGATGGTCTCGGGCCCCAAGCAGTAAGGGACCCCATCCCCAACTCAGTGGACAGAAATGAAAATATAGAAAATTATAGAAATTATTCCCATCTAGCAGAACCAGCAAGGCTGGAAGCCACAGCACTTTTCAATCTTGGCTCATCAAGGCAAATGACCATTAGGATCTTCAAAGCATCTGACGAAGTGGGATTTTCTCCCACGAAAGTTCATGCGATAAATAAATCTAATAGTCTTTAAAAGTGCCACAGGACTCTGTTTGTTTTTCTGCAATAGACTAATACGGCTACCCCTTTGGAACTTGATTTCATTAGGATCTGTACTTTGTCTGAATTGCAGATTTCACCATTATCACCATCACTTTCACACTGACATGCTAAAAAGGCAGGAGCAAGCTCTTTTAGTGACACCAATTGACAGAGCACAGTCGCAGGAACCTTCCAATGGTCTCATTTTTTAGTTCCTCAGTGTGGCCATTTATTCTGACATTTTTTAATCCCCTTTGTGAGAATTTTTCCTTACTTTCCTTCCATATAAGCTGTTACATACAAATGTAGTGCTTCCCTCAAGCAGCCATTATAGCTGTGTCTACTATCTGTACTTTATATCTTTCTCTTGCTAAATATTTTTTTAGTTTCTTTTGTACTTACTCTTTAATATTTTTGTGGGGGCCAGAGTCCTATAAATTTGAGTACTTCATTGAATTTCATTGAAATTTGATGTTTACTTTTTAATTTTTTTAGTTTATAGCTACACACTAGAAACCTTCTTTTCACTTATTTTTGATTTATTATAATTTTGTAAAAAACTTGTATAAAACACATAAACCCAAACCTATATGAAAAATTTGTAAGATTTCGCTGTCAAATGTGTTTATTATAGATTTATGCTGCTAATATTCATTATGTATTTAAAATTTAAATTTGGTATTTTAGTTACTTTTTATTGTTTTAGTTAATTTTATCCCTTTATTTGTTAATTAATGCATATACTTTTTAAAATAAACTTTTAAGTGTTCATTTTAACTTTGTAGTTCAGCATTAGCTCATTTATGTTAGGTGAAAGACAATCAAGTTACAACACATAACCGAAAAATACCTTTCATGATGGAAAGATTTTTAAAAGTATCATACCCAAGAATAATTCAGAGATCATACAGCAATTATTCTGGCCTGTAATATAATGGAAAACACTTCAAGCCAGGGGATGCTGCACCCCCCAGCACCCTGAGTTCCAGCACCTATGACTTATTTTTTTATTTTATTTTTAAAAAAACCAAAGTTTAAAAAGCATAGACTATGAGAAAGATTCCAAAACCTTTTTCAAAGGCAATGTGTCTGACTGAAAATAGTTCTTAGACAAAGATTCCCGAACAGAGTTTGCAACCCAAATATTGGAGCACTTAACAAGGACACTGGAAATGAAATGAATAACAAATAGTACTGATTTTTTCCCATTGTCTACACTTAGAGAAATGCAGAAAGTAAAGCATATAAGTAGTTACCAAATACATTATTTTTTTTAATTTATTTTTATTTGTAGTGGCCTAAATCAGTGTTGTTGTTATCTGCCTAATCAGATTTGGGATTTTGAACTTTTTTCTGTGTTATTTCCTGATAATATTAAATTTATAAATAAACTTAAAATGTGGGTTAATTGGGGGTTTTTATATGTTATTAGGTACAGTGTTCATGTCAGCTGCTTTCTAACTTATTACTTGTAAAAAACCTAGAGCTTTTAGGTGCCTAAGTAGTCCGTGGAATCATGGCTAAAGCTGCCCCCATAACTGTTGCAACTGCAGAACGTAGCTTTTCCTGACAAGACTTAGTGCACGAGCTGTCCTCTCCAATGAACAAAACACACTATGCTATCTGTTGTCTTCCAAAAACTTATTACTGAATATACCAACAGAAAAGAATAGGAAAGTAAACTTTTAGATATGTAAGCTATATTTAATATTGAAAATTTTTCTCAGTTTGCTCAGGATACAGAAATTACATTTTAAATGGGTATATGATATACTTTATATTCACCATCTGATTATTGATTCAACTGATCACTGGTCATTCAACATCTGAGATACCTATATTGCCTTCAAACGTAATATATGGGCTTAAAAAATGTTATGCTTTAATTATATGTTTAGTTCCTATAAGAGGACCCAAAATGGGCCTTTCCCTAGGGTCCCAGATGACCTAAGGCTGCCACTGACTGGAAATATTTATATTCACCACCAAAGATTAATTAAATTAAAAATTTTCTTAAATTAACATTCATGTTGAACCAAAAAATTCAAAGCAATTAAATTCTGAGGTAAGACCAGTAAAAGACATAAAATTCCTCTTCTTGTATTTAACTATTGCTGTAGCATCCATGTCAACATGATCTGGATATCAGGTCTGGAATTGGGCCTGAAATGGGTCGAGCTGAGCACTGCCCAATAAATTCTATTCTCTGGACTGGCACTAGAGTTGACTTCTGCTGTTTTATCAGTGCTCTGATGATGGATCAGACTGTGCTGATGCTGTTCTGTACTTGAGCCTGAAACCGACCTATGATCAGTCAGTCATCAAGGTACAGGTAAGCCTTACCTCCTAAGGAAGTCTCCTGGATCGAGGGAAGGAATTATAGAGTCCAGGGAGACCATGCAGAACCTCAGTTTCATGAATTCCAAAGGAGTAGCTGTGTTAGTCTAGCTCAGCAAAACAAACAAGGAGTTGAGTGGCACTTTTAAAGACTAACAAATTTATTTATCACATGAGCGTTCATGGGAGAAAATCCCACTTCATCAGATGCTTGAAGATGGAGAACTTACAGAATGGGAGGAAAATAAATGCAGAGAAGTCATAGGATCAGGTCAGACTGTTACAGCAAATCAAAGCTATTCTCCACTGTTTGAATCTAAAAAACTGCTTTGATTTGCTGTAACAGTCTTACCTGAGCCTGTATTTTAAAACACAAACAAGTTCTGAGACTCTCTGCTGGGGGACCAGGCTTTCTGTATAGCGACGATCCAGAGGACTGAGCACCCAGAGAGTGGAGGGACTTCAAGCGGCGCAGTGGGAAGCCCCTAACTGAACTGCAGCAGCTCATGAGCAGGAACTGCACAAGCAATGCTTCTCACTGCATTTTAAACTCCCCTCTCCCACCAAGGAGAAAGGCCGCCTGGTGCCTAAGCGGGAACCAGGAGCTACTAGCCCTCCCCCAGCTTGCTGATCATCAAGTCCTTCTCTCAGGGTCATCCATGGCCTCACCTTCCCACAGTGCACAGCCCAGGGGCAGGGCCCCCACATGAGAGGGTGGGGGGGAAAGCATACACTTAACAGGGGCCTGGAGGCCCTAGGGGGTCCAGGACAGGCCCCAACCCCCAATACCATGTGTAGGTGGGGGCCCATGTTACAAGTTTGTACTGGGCCTGAAAAAATTATGCTTGGGCCCTGCCCGGGGAGAAAGGGATGGTGTGGCTGTGACGCAGGCCGGGCGCTAATCCCGTCTACAGCTGGGGATGCACATGCAGCGGGCAGATACCAAACTCCCCCCACTCCCCCCCACTGTCAGCAAAGCCAGGGACCAGAGCCGGCTCCCCTAGACTCCAGCACAGGCCCTCCAGTCACCAACACTGCAACCCTACCCCTTTCATAGTGGGTGGGAGGCCTAGGCCAGGCCCTGCGATGCCACCTCCCCAGGCCCACTGGGGCATGGAGGCAGGACAGGCGAGGTGTGTGCATGGCAGCAACTGCAGCAGTCCCACCATCCCCCAGGAGCCTGCCACATGGGAAGGCGCATGGCACGTCTGATCCACCTACCAGGCCCCCATCCGCACCGGGCTGTGCACTCCGCTTCATGGCATCGGCAGCCTCACCCCTCTGGCGGACGACACTGCTGAGCCTGTCCGACTGAAGGGCGAAGGCGCTAAAGGGCCATCCCCCACTTGCCGGTTGTGTGGTCTCTGTTCCAAAGAACACTGACTGACTTCTTCCCTTAATGCCCCGCCCACCCCTGGGTGAGGAGGAGCCCTAGATGCTGGCAGGGAGTGGATGGAACAATGGCCTAGCCACGGGTGGGGCCGGCACCCGTGCAGTGGGCACTTGATGTGAGTAACTTGCAATCTAGGAAGAGCAAGGAGACAGGGTGATAATGGGAGGGCTCAGGGCAGTCGGCAAGTAGCTGGGTGCTCGTGCTGCTACACAGGGAGTTCCTGAGCCCCTGGGAGTGTGGGTATCTTGCTGAGGTGGGGCCCCTTCTTTGTCTGTCCTGGCCCTGCCGCCTCTCTGTTGTTAGGGCCTGGGCAAAGTGCATGGGGCACTAGCTGCCTGTGCTGCTGAGCGTGCCCCTTACCTGACTAGCATGGGCTGACATGGGAGCTGTGGAGACCAGGGAGCACGTGCAGACAGGGTGGTCAATGCGAGGGAGCATATGAAGGGGGCTGGTCTGGACATGTCCCACTGCTAGAGCCCTTTGGCTGCTGGGAGCTGGGCACAAACACACAGAGTGCAAAGGCGCCTGTACAGACCAATTGGCTATAGCAACTGGACTCCATGCTCCAGATTCAGAGACTATTGGGAAAAATTCACTCCTGTATCTGGCAAATAGCATTACCATTCTGGTCTTGGTCTCTTCCATGCTGCCCCTATACTTGGAATTCCCTCTGGGGGCAGGGAATGGTGCTGTGGGCTGCTTTTAGTTTGTAAGAAAGCTATTGAGGCAATGAGGTTGAGCTCCAAAGGAACAAACAGGTTGGTGGGAGCTTTTAAACTGCTAATTTAGCTGGTGAAAATAAGTGAAATCAATAGGAAGAAGAATGAAATCACGCAGCTTGAATTTTTGTTTCTGCAGACCAAAGTGCAGCTGTCTGATGTCCATTACACACATAGGGAGTGCCATACTGAATCAGGTCCCTGTCATGGCTAGTCAGACATCAGCTCTGACAGCAGCTGGCACGAGGTACTTCAGAGCAAAGTGGAAGAGCATTTGTAGTAGATAGATTTGGGATAACTTGCCCATGTCCCACATTAGTACTCAACCTAGTATGAAGTAGCTAAAAAATCAGTTTAAGGCTTGAAACATGAGCTTTAGTATCCTTTCCAAAATGTTTACCATTAATTGTAACTATAGATATTCTTGATATAACTATAATTTTTAAATCTTTTGAAATTTTTGGCCTCAAACACATCCTGTAGCAATGAGTTCCAGAATCTAATTACATACTATGTGGTAAAGTATCTCCCTTTACTGATTTTGAATTTCCCACCTTTAATTTTAATTGAATGTTCCTTCATTGGCTGTGTAGCACTTGTGTTCGGAGGCAGGCAAAATAGTATGTCCTTGTCTACCTTCTCTATTGTAGATCCTTGTATTATATTCCCCTCATTTCTCCTTTTTAAAAGTAAAAAAAATCCGTCTTTTAAATCTCTCTTCACATGATTTTTCCTTGTCTACAACTATTCTTGTCACCCTTTTTTGAACTCCACTCTTGTTCTACAATATCCTTTTTGAGATAAGGTAATTAGTACTGCATATAACACTCTAGATGAGGCCACACTACTTTGATTGATATGAAGGCATTATAACATTCTCTATTAGTCACTATTCCATTTATTATATATCCTAATATTTTGTTCTTTAAAAAAAAAAAAAAAAACTGCTGCTGCACATTGAGCCAAGGACTACATTATTATGCTGTTCATAGTGATGCCCACGCTTCTTTCCTGAGTTGAGAGGATTGATCTAGAGCTCTGTAAAATTAATAATGTTATTTTCCCCTTCAGTGTATTTTATTTGCATTTATCAACACTGAATTTAATTTGCCAAAATGTTGCCTATTTGCAGAGCTTGTTGATGTCTCTCTGAAGTTCCTTACAGTCCTCTCTGGTCCTAACTAACCTAAATAACTTTTTGGCGTTGCAATTTTTGCACCTCACTTCTCAGCACTATTTCCAGACCATTATTTAATACCACAGGGCCTACTCTGAAATTTTGAGGCACCTGCTGGTCACTTTTTACCATAACGCAAAAAAACAACTAATCTTACTCTTTGCTTTCTGTCTCCTAACTAATTTTTTATGCATAACAATGCTTTTGCCTCTTATCCATGACTGCTTAGCTTCTTTAATAGTCTTTTGTGCAGAAATTTGTCATCAGGTTCTTCTTTATCCACTGCTTTATTAATGTGTCCAAACAACTGAAAAAGATTAGTGAGACATTATTGTGCCCTGTAGAAACCATGTTGGTTAGACCCTATCATCATACCATGACCCTCCAGGGGGTTTTGTTGTTTATTTTTTAATTATCATTTCAAATAATTTGCCAAGTGCAGATGTAAATCTTACTGGTCTGTAATTCCCTGGATCACCTTTAGAGCCTTTAAAAAATATAGTTACAATATAGAGTTTAATGAGAAGAATCACAGAAACTGTTAAGATATTTTAAGATTAATGTTTAAACATGAGGGAGATCACACAGATGCAGCCAATTTGCAGTGGAGGGCTTTTTTAATTAAATGATGTTTAATTAATAACCACCCACCCCTGAATATTGCCCACCCTCTTTGCAATTTTACTAACATGTTTTCCTATCCCTTAAAAAACCCTTTTTTCTGTAGTATGTAAAAAATGTACACAGACAACAATAAAACAAGGGTCTGATCCTGTTTGCATCTTGCATAACTGGCCTCTTAACTTGCACAGAGTCCCACTGGGCTCTTCAGGAATCACATGGGCCCAGGGATCCAACCCTGAAAAACAGTCGGGAGGACAGGTCCTTAAATGTGGTTAAATCCACAAAGTAAGCAAGCTGAAAAAAAATGTTATTGCTGTCATTTATAGTAATCTCAGTTGTTACTTGTAACTATAAATGATAATATAAATAGTTTCAAACAGAAGTATGAATTTAGAATTGATCGTGTGCCTTAAAATAGAAGGCTGTCACAAGATCTGAGTGGAAGTCAGAATTCCCTCTTTTGTTACAAGCACTTAGCTCTAGAGTTTTAGCTGGGACCCAGGTCTGCAGCAAGGTCCAGCCAAATAGAATTTATTGCAGGATGAAGTCCTTGAAAGAATGAATGAATGAATAACTAACTAACTCATTATTGGCTTTCATTTGGCAAGAGTAAGTTTTGAGAAAGGCAACTTTCAACAGGGACCTTTCTCCCTCAAGTAAATTAACTAATGAAGGTAAATATTCAAAGCACTTTGCAGACGTTTTCTTTTTCATGGCCTGCATAAGGTCCATGACATGATATCTTAGATTATATTAGATTTGAAAAAACAAGAAAAATAGTTTGAAAGAGAAAATCAGAGGTATGTGCTGTTGGAAAAAAGAATTTAGAGCATTAAGTGTGATATCACTGTTTTTGCAGGTGAAAGTCTACACTGCAACAAATTCAGAATTGTAGTCTAGATCTTCAAAGGCATTTAGGGGCCTAACTCCCATTAAGCCTGTAGGTCGTGCGTGTTTTGGAGTCCATGATCTAACAGTACAGTATAGCAGTATATGCAGTATTTTATTTTACAATAGGACAGTTCTAGGCAGTTTCTCCTTGATTTGGCATTAAAATTGTACAGTCTTTGTTTTCCATAAAATGTTTTGAACTGTCATTGCAAAGTAGGACACCACCATGGTCTTGTGGTTAAGGAACTGCAATAGAGTTTAGAAGATGAAGATCTAAATTCATCTTGAGTTCCTGCCACAGATTTTTCTAAAGAACTATGGGTAATTCAAGGCCCCTATCATGAAAATTGTTCTATGAAGTTGAAGCCCATTCTAGTAGTTGGAGAAATGAATGCATGACTTCCCTGTATAGATCCATTTGTAGTGCTAGCCCATATTCTTTGCTGCCTCACACCCCTATTTGTAAAATGGACATAATAGTAGTAATTATGTACCATAATGGGAGTCAGCGGTGCTGGTCAGAGTATTACAATGCAAAGCCATGATTAATAAATAGGTTTAAAATAAACATTTGAATTATAAATCTGTTAAAGGAGGTCTTTCACAATTCTGTCACAAACCTAGCACCACTCACTTTTCACCTGTGGGATTTGTTGCCCAGGATTTTTAAACCACTATTTGCCAATCCCAGAAGCTGTTTCTCCTAATTTAAACAAACAAGGAGTCTGGTGGCAGTTTTAAAGACTTACAGATTTATGTTTCAAGCACTACAGTGTGCAGTGGCCTTGGACGCCTGTTGAGCGCTTTACATACGGAAAAGCACCTGTGTCCCGCAAGGGTGTCGGTGCCTGGACTTTGGGCACCGCTGCCACCGAAGTCATTTTGGGGGAACTATTAAAATGTGCATGGTGCCTTGCTGCCAGCTACAGCTTGTGAGGAGGGACGATCAATGTTGCAACAGGCCTAGTGGGCCCTAAACTTTTGGCTGACTGACTCCCCGGCCAGACCGCTCTTCCCGGAGCTGAAGCTGCCAGCGCAGAGCAGCCCGAGCCCGGTAGGCCTTACCCTAGTTGAGTGACTAGCCCTTTAAGAGCCGAAGAACCCTCCCCGGAGAGACCTGGAACTTTTGCGACAGAGAGCGATTGTGACGCCATCAGCGGGCGTTCGTTCAATGGAACGCGTCAGTCAGTTCCGGGCCAGAGGGAGGAACGCCTTCTACCCGGCGGTAGAGGGAGGGGGAGTGCAACGGGATGGTGGAGCGGGGACCATGGCTCCTGCCACTGCAGCCGCCCCCGCGCAGCCGCCCGAGATCCAGTTCGCGCAAAGACTGGCTGCCAACGAGAAGCGGAGCCGGGACCGGGCGGTGAAGAAGCTGCGCGGCTACATCAGCCTCAGGACCCAGAGTTCGGCGGGTAAGGATCAGGAGGACGGCATCACGCGGGATTCTGGGCGGCAGTGGGGCAGGCACGTGGTGCTGGGCAGCCCGGGGTGGCCGTGGGCGAGGGAGATGAGTAGTGGCAGCTCTGGCCGGAGACGCACAGGATTGAGGTAAGGACAAGCACATGGTGCTACGGGAGGCATCGACACCAGTGTATGGGGGAGGTAGGGCAGGCGGGGATTGGGAAAGGCAGTGGCAGCAGACGGCTGAGGGACAGTGACGTTAGGGAGAGGAAGTGGGGGGGGGGGGGGTCACAGTGTGAGAGACACGTGGAGATGTTGGGAGCCTCCGAGAATAATGTGGGTTTGGCACGTGGTGTGGTGTATGGTGCAGCAGGGCCAAACTCAGGAGAGAGAGACAACAGAGTCCTGTGGCACTTTTAAAGACTAACAGATTTATTAATCGCATGAGCTTTCGTGGGAGAAAATCCCACTTCGTCAGACGCTTTGAAGATGGGAAAGTTACAGAATGGGAGAGTAAGAGAGACTGCTGCTCTAATTGGAGTGGGGTATCTTGTACTCTCCCACCTTTTCTAAGGAATAATGTGCCCAATGGCCTTATTGTATATTATTTTTACCACAGGAAGCATTTATCCTGAAATACAGTTCTGCAAATGTGGAGGAAATGATTAGAAACTCTTTAGAACAGAGAGACTTTAACTACTGTCACATGGACAGTTAAATTTCCACCGTGGACCTATGTACAGAACATGCACTTAATTTTTTGTGGCTTTAGAAAGTTTCTGTTTGAAATGGGGAGTATCACTAGACCCTGTCATGTCTCTATAATCAGAAGGAATTTTTTTTAAGCCTGCTCATTTGAACTCACAACTTTTCTGAAATAGCATTTAACCCAGCTGTGGCGGCCCAGATGGACATCGATGGACAGCGTAGTAATCTGTGGAATGAGGTTTTATCATTCAAAGTTACCATGATCAATGAGTGGAGAAACTGTTCACACCTTTTATTGCTAGCTACTATAACTGATATTCAGGAAGGATTTCAGGAATTTTGGGAGTATCTGTGGGCTTTCTGTGTTGTGTTTTGCCTAGGCAGTTTGCATTCATCACTGCTTTACCCCCTTTCTGTATATAATTTAACCTGTACGCAAGACACAAGGAGGGTGATTCAGAAACATTAAGGGTGTTAAAGTGAATTACTGGAACTACACTAAACCATGTAGAAACCCTCCAGAGTTTTGCAAATTGCACTGAAGGAATCCAACATTTTGGATGTGTACACCATGTGTATATTTTATCTTGCACTGGAAATTATTCTTGTTTATTTGAATAATCAAGTGTCTGGCTAACCTTGTTTCATTGTGACTAATTCCATATTTCAGTCAGATGTTCCCAGGTTGGCAAATAGCAGCTCCATCATGACTTGCTGAGGAAAGGAAATTTTTTTCGTTGTTCTGAAATAGGTCAAGGAGCATAGTTAACAATTCTCTTTGGGACCTGTTCACTGTTGATTTGGCCACTGGGTATTAGAAGATTGATAGGGTTGCCACTCACTTCATCCTGGTCATCCAAATTCTCAAAGCACCCATCTTAAAGCTTTTCTTCTTTCTTGCTTCTCCTGCAGACACATTCAATATGCTTTCCCTATTTCAGTGACAAATCTAGCACCTTTCTGCCTTCGAGGACCATTTGCCTACCTACCTCTCTTGAGTTCAGTGTACAGTGTGCACCAAATTGCACAGTGGTAGGTTTTGATGCATCTTGTGCATTGCACCAGAGTATGCACTTATCCATTGGAGAGGCTGCTAGGCGACAAATGCCATTGGGCCTACCACAGTCAGGCAGAATGTGAATTGTTGTAGAGTGGCTATGGGGATGAGACATTGCAGGATAGAAGCAGAATGAAAGGTGGATGAATGTTGGCCAGAGTCAGCTAGATGATTGCATTGAAATTGAGACAATTGCACTGTTCTTTTAATATAAAGAGGATGCTAGGGTTCCCTAACAATACCAGGGCTTTCCTGATTCATCCTACACTAAGGACAACTAAAACAAAAAATTACTTGCATCTGTACAACTTTCAAGTTATTTCTGTGTAAAATCCTGCCAAAGGGAACATCTGAGTTCACAAATAAAAGCATCCTAATTGAATGACTAAAGAAATGTGAAGTGACAACATGTTTAGAGTTGGCATCTGACTGAGGCCTGGTCTAATCTTAAAAGTTAGATCAGTCCCTAGCTCCATCAGCTATGAACAACTTCACACCTTGGATGCTGTAGGCATGCTGATCTAATGCCCAATGTAAATGCGGCTAAGCGAGCAAAAGAATTCTTCTGTTGACCTAGCTACTGCCTCAACTACATCAACAGCATATCCCATTCCATCGATGTCAAAAATCATCTATCTACGTTACGGAGTGACGGCAGCACAGGTGCAGCTCCATAGCTGTACCACTGTAGTATAGACCTCCTGAGATGCATTGGTTTAATTCATAGCTGTTACAGGTTTTCTGCCTGCCATTTCAGTAGAGTCTTCCCTATAATAGTGGATGGAAGCACCCATTTACAACATGACTTGTACCAAACTTACTAGAAAATGTCTTGGGATAGCTAGTGTGGGCACAATCTAATCCAATCAGTGTTACCAATAACAGGCCATGTTATAAGAAGATTGTGAACAACCAAATTGTAAACTCATGCCTTAATGGACACCTGAATGGAGGAAGGAGGCACTTTAGGTCCTTTTTCACTAGCTATACTGGGGCCTGGTTTGATCTCGTAGTGTAGACTAAGCAAGTTCTCACTCTGTCCAGGACTTTGCCACAATCCAAGGAGCTGATTTTGGGTTTGTGTACTACATCAAGATTAAACACTATACTGGGTGACAACCATCTGTCCTCTAGGACAGTGGTTCTCAGCCGTTGTGTTGTGGCACAAAAGTGTGTCACGAAGAGCAGGGAGGTGTGTTGCCAAAAATTGGCTTCACACCACCCTGCTCCCATCCATAGCGCCACTGCTGCCAGCTTGCCTTGTCCTACTTCAATCGCAGGTTAAAGCGGGGTGCCGGGGAAGTTGGCACTAGCAGCATGCCACTCGGGCTGGAGGCGGTCCCAAGGCTGCAGGGATCTCTGCAGTCCCAGGAGACTCCCAGCCCCTGCTGGCTCCTTGGGGGGGAGTGGGGAGGGAGCCAGCAGGCAGTGGCAGCACGCTACGTGGGCTCAGCCCCAGAAGGCACCCAAACTTAGTGCCTGCCGGCTCCTTCATCCGGCTCAGAAGTGGGGCGAGAGGAGCCGACAAGCAGCTTGGGCTGGGGAGCAGTCCCAAGGCTGCAGAGGTTTTTGCAGCCCCAGGAGGCTCCCAGCCCTGGTGCCGATGTAGTGCAGAAAACCATGGTTCGGCAGATTTTGTTGCTGTCTGCCCGAAGTAACAAAGTCTGCCGAAACACAGTTTTGGGCACTACACTGGCTCTGCCCCCACCCTGCTCAGCCCTGAAGCAAGGCAAGGGGATGCTTAGCTGGGGCCAGGAGTTGGAAGGGGAACGGGGGGCTTGATGTGTCACGCACAGCTGGGAAACCTACCAGCTGTGTCGTGACCCTGAATAGGTTGAGAACCCCTGCTCTAGGAAGGTGGCTATGTGGATGTGCATTTAACACTGCAAGGGGTCACGCTTGGAAGGATTTCATTGCAGCTGGAAGAGCTAAAACCTTTTTAAATGTTTTAAATGAAAGCTTAAATTGTGCAGAAACTTGAAATGTGAGACCTTGAATCCACTCTATGCATGGAAATTCAGTGTATGTGAAATACCAGGGCTTTTGCTGATATAATTACAAAATATCAGCACATTGTTTCTTAAATTGGATTCGTCAGCATTTTTTCATGCTTTCTTTTTAAACCTTCGCATTCAGTAATTGGGGGACTGAAGAGCTTTAAAGAGAGAGGAAGAAACCTTCTGTGTTGTCCCATCCTAGGGATCCACAATCTACTGGAATTTATCTAGACTAGGAAAACTTGCACCAAAATAACTGCAGTGTTGTGATATCAGCACACACCCCTCATGCAGACACGCTTGACCAGTGCGACATAACCTTGGTGACTTACTGAAGGCAAGTTGCATGGCTGCATTCTGTCTACACTGCGGGTTTGCAGTTACTCCAGTGCAAGCTCCGCCCACACTGTAGAGCAGCCATTTCTTGTGTGTAGCTAATGATCTGTTTGTACCCACATTAACTGAAACACTGCGCCTCGACTTTGAGGTACATAACCTAATGCAGGCCTGCTAGAATGAATACTGTGATCACTAATGTAGAGGGGTCAGTTGTGATACACGCATGAAGTGGTTATACCTTAACGATCCATCTGTGGCAAAAGAGTGTGAGGAACTGACAATGTTGCATTTTAAATCTTCCTTGTGAAATAAAAAAAAGGTTTTAAAAGTCTGTCTCCTTACCCATTGAAAAGTTCCTCTTGGCCCTTTTAATAGGCAACAACTGAAGTAATCTGTGACAGGCCTTATTATGGAGGCATTAGTCATGACTCCATAGTTAAGATTGCACGCACACTCAGAACGCCTCTTTTCAGCTGCACCATTGTAAATTGTTGAGTGTAGTACTTAAAATGAGGCAATGCGGAGCAGAACCAAGCTCAGTATCCATATGTAAAAAACATCTGTCAAGCAACAAAGCTTGTTTCATTTTTTTAATCTTCAGAAAGTGTAGCTTGAATGTATTGAAGATACATTGGTTTCATTAGTAAGATCTCATTTACAGTTCCTAGGGAACTACTAATTAATTTTGTGTAGATTTTGGAGGAGCAGATCCTGCTGAGATATGGCCTGTAACTTGCTCAGGTAGTTGTGCACCAGCTAGAAGTCCAGGGCCAGCCCTAAATCAAATGGCACCCCAATCCCCCATTGAAAACTTTTCCAGAAAGTCTGGAAGGTTCCACGACAGCCTACAAAAGTCCATAACATTTTAGGAAGTTAGCAAAAAATGAATCAGCATATAGAACACCTGAAACATTTTACTTCAAATATCGTATTTTCCCTTTTGTTGCAAACAATAAAAACAGAACCCTGAGCCTAATACCCCAGGCAGTCCCTATAAAAAGCAATTTTATTGTCATAAAACACCAGCTTCTTCAACATTTGCTTAAATAGCTGAAGCTGGCGCAGTTTTAAAATGTTGATATTGAACATGGTCTCTTTTGATTGCAACTTATGATCTGAGCCTGATATTTTTCAAGACTCGTGTGTAGCATTTTGCATGTTTCCCTCACCTGCTTATGCTTCAGTTCCAAATACAGGAAGTAGAATGTAGGTAGGCCAGGCTGAAATGCGTACTTGATGTTTGTTTGACATGGTACAGAACGGTACAGTAAGTGATAGAGATTCTCAACTAGCTCTCTGAGACTTGAGATAATAAATCCTATTTTAAATCTCAGTATACCCCTGACCGCTATTTTTAGCAATAATAGATATCCTAAAATACGTGTGTGTTCAAACTGGCTCCACTGATACTTACTAGTTACTTTTCTTTTCAGAAGTCCACGTGCAGTAACTTGGAATTCAGTATAAGACCACACCACAAAACCCGACGAAGTGGGATTCTCCCCACGCAAGCTCATGCGACAAATAAATTTGTTAGTTTTTAAAGTGCCACAGGACTCCAAGTTGGTTTTAATTAAAATGAGACTCTTGAATTTTTAGTATTATCAGAAGGATGCTGAGGAGGTAGAATAAAGAGGTAGTAAGGTACCTCAAGTTTTCATTATACTTGTTTGTGCAACTTGACTTAATAAAAAAGAGAATATGCCATACGTTGCTTATAACTAGAGGAGCAGTCCTTGTTTATGGAGGAGATGATTAAATGGAAAGGGAATGCTACTTCAGTGTACCAAATTAAAAAAAACTCAATGCAGTATGTGTCTTAAACCAGAAAAAAAAGGGGGAGCTGTCCAAATCCAGGAAAAGCAACACTTTTTTCTAATAAGGATAACTTTTTCAGTGCAAGACAACAGAGTCCTGTGGCACTTTTAAAGACTAACAGATTTATTTATCGCATGAGCTTTCGTGGGAGAAAATCCCACTTAGTCAGACGCTTTGAAGATGGGAAAGTTACAGAATAGGAGGAAATTAAATGCAGGAGAGTGCATGACATCGGATCAGGTCAGGCTGTAACATCAAATGTGCTGTTCCCCAGTGTTTGAATCCTAACACCTATTTTGATTTGCTGTTACAGCCTGACCTGATCCTATGTCATACACTCCCCTGCATTTAATTTCCTCCCGTTCTGTAACTTTCCCATCTTCAAAGCGTCTGACGAAGTGGGATTTTCTCCCACGAAAGCTCATGCGATAAATAAATCTGTTAGTCTTTAAAAGTGCCACAAGACTCTGTTGTCTTTCTACAATAGACTAACACGGCTACCCCTTTGGAATTTTTCAGTGCAGTGTGTGCAATTTCTAATGGTAAGGAGTCAGCTTTCAGTATAGTCTAAAGAACTTAATTACTGTCTCTTGTTTAGGACTGAGTCATGCTAAAAAATATTAAATACAGTTCAGTGACATCTCCTGCTGGTCTGTGTTCTAATGTTGTTTTCCCCCAACCACAACTACTGACCACTGAGAAGTCAGTTCAACAGTTGAACCACTTTTTAAAATAAGACTCTAAAACACAGACTCATTCTGAATGTACAGATCGGGAATTTGTGTTTGAGTGCCATGTCAGCCACTTATTCTTCCTGGTTTGTACTTGGCCTTTCTCCTTCCCTCTCATCCTTTCCAAGCATAATTAAATTCAGTGGCCTCATTAAAACTAACACTGGGACTTGGCACTAAAAGAAAATCTACCATAGAGAAAAATGCTGAGTTAGCAGGGGGATGGCTCAGAATGACTTAACAGATTTTTCCCATCTGTGACTTCTTCGAAATCCTTGTCACTGTCCTGTATACTTTAAATGACACAAATTGCAGTCTTAGTGGCACTATATCACTGCATTTGCCAAATTTTTTCATTAGTAAAACAGTCATATTTAGCATCAGTTCTATTTAAAACAGCGAAACAAAGGTTTGCTTGAAGGGAAAGAACGTAACTTAAAGGGGAGGAGGGGGAAACTAGAAATTTGTTATTAAGCATTTGGGGAAAGTGGCTTTTTTCCAGATGCATAATTTTCTTTTCTTTTTTTTTTTTTAAAACATCTAGGTGGCTTCAGCCAAGAAGAACTTTTAAAAATATGGAAAGGACTATTTTACTGTATGTGGATGCAGGATAAACCTCTCCTACAGGTACATCATCCAGTGGTTTTTGTGTATATAACAGATATCTGTCTAGAACGCACCATGAAGATATAGTCCCCTTTCATTTTTGGTAGCAATTAGGACTCCCATTCTGTTCACATTTCATTCACAAAGATATGTTGGAATTAAGTGCACGTGGGAGTGTTAATTGTAATTGACAGCCCTTCACTAAATTCACCTGTGAATTTATTTGAACGGGAGTGTGATTGGGTTTGGAGTTTTCAAATGCTTATTCCAGAGAAATGGAAAAGCTTTTCCTTCAAATAATTTTATTATGTATATGTACCTCCCGAAATGTGTTGGTTTGAGTATGATTTACCACAGTCACCTTAGTGAACAAAGCAGGAATCTTTTGACTACAGCATATCCTGGCCTCTGATGTAACCCAAGTTGAAAGTTTTTCTTGCTTTTTTTTTTTTTTTTCCTCCCCATCAGTCTACAGAGGAAAATCCTTTTCTTTGTCAGGAGGGATTCAGACAGTCTTTGTTTCTATTATCATTTGGCTTCAACAATAATTTTTTGCAAGCTTTATCAGTCTTTATTATTATAGTTTCTGTCCTGGGGGAGGAGGGAGCTTTACAGTCTGCCATCCACATCGGGAATTTTGGAAGACTCTCTAACATAGTTTCTTTCTTTCTTTCTTTCTTTCTTTCTTTCTTTCTTTCTTTCTTTCTTTCTTTCTTTCTTTCTTTCTTTCTTAAGATAGTTTGAGTTGGTGAGGAAACTAAGGTTAATAATTCTATTGAGGTAACTGATCTTTGGTGGTACATTTTGTCATGGTCCTCTCAAGTTTCCGAAGCTGATCCTGTGTGTAGTCTTAGGTATCCAAATCTAATTTTTTAGTTCAACAACTTTGGCCAGGGAGTTGGGAAAACGTTTTCCTTTACCTTCGGTTCTATGTGAACTGTGTGGTGCCACATCCAGTACTAGCTTTCTTCCCTTAGGTTGTCTGCAGATTCTTTTGCTACTTAAGTACCATTTTGTGCTCAGCAGCATGCAAGTGTAGATGTTGGTTCCTGATCTTAAAATGGCTCCAAATCATAGTAATTTCACGCCTTGCATCAGTTGAAACCTCCCTTTACAAAATGAATATGGCTGTGTAAAGAATACAGAGTATGCTGCATGTAATTGAGGGCTACATATAATCAATGCTCCTGACATTTTATATAGATTTGAAAACTCAGTTGTGTGCATTTATTCTCCTGATAATCTAGTGTCTGCTGCTGGAAGGCAGTTCTTTTGTAGATCTGTCAAGGGGAACAGACCCTTGGTGTCCTTGAATCTTCTCTTATGTCTAATCCATACTAACAGAAGTACATCCTCAGCATGGCAATAGCAGTTAAAAGAATATTTTCATGCTCTGGGGATGCTTTGTCATATCCATACCTACGTGAGAGTCTGCATGTGGAAGCATGGGCTCTTGTATCCACTGACTCTAGTTTCATACTTTTTTTTAGTTCATTTGACGATGGGAAGGAGGCTAAACCGTGACACAAAGTCCTAACTTTATTTTATTTTAAATTTTTAAGGAGGAATTGGCAAGCAATATCTCTCAGCTTATCCATGTCATTCAGAATATGGAGTCTCGTAAGTTTACTATTGCATTTGTTTTCTCTAGTTTTTCTCCAATGTGCCTTTATATTTTGGGACTTTTAACCAGTTGTCACAGAGTCCAGAACAGACAGGCAGGGTTCCCTCCTTCCCCCCCCCCCCCCCCAGCTGTCATCCAAGATTTATCTGTGATTGCAACATATGATGTAAGTCTGTCACATGTGCAGAATCCAGTCGGTTCTTATTTATATCTGGACTTGTCTTGATAAAGTTTGTGATGTGGTAACAAGTGTGTTCGTTACCAATCTGACATGAAAAGTGCTGATATCACAGTGATGGGTAGCAATATCCCTAAGATTGCTTCTCTACTTCACGTTTCTTCAGCCTCTGATTTGTTTTTATGTCTGTAGTTCTTAATTAGAAAAAAGAAAAAAACATGGGTTTTGAGCTGTAAGTCCCTCATTCAGCATTAAGGATGTGCCTAACTGCTTTACTAAATCAGGACCTAAATGGATATGGGTACATTTTAGTGCAAGATTGACACTTCGTTCTTCCCCGTGCAGATGTGCATTTTGCATTTAATGTTTTACAGAGATCACCAGTCATGGTAACCATTTGCCACGGCGATCTGTATAAAGTGCTTCTCTCTCCCTGTTAGTGTAATATCTGAGCATCTTACAGTCTGAATGGTAACTACCCTCACGACACTCTTGAGTGTGTATTTCCAGGCTATCGTCAAAACTGCTGGACCAGTGTGTGGGGAAGTATGAAAATATATAACATTGGAAAAGTGATCTCTCTAGGCTTCTGTCAGTCACCTAAAATATTATTGGTATTGAACATGCAGATTCACTGTTCTTGTTCTGTTGCAGAGCACCTGTTCATTCAAACATTTTGGCAAACCATGAACCGTGAATGGAATGGGATAGACAGACTACGCCTTGATAAATACTACACGGTAGTATTCTACTTTTTTCAGGCTAGGATTGGGGTTTTATTGTGGCTGTTACATATGTAGTGTCCCGTCTATTAATTAAATCATTATACGACAGGACAAACTAACATTACTATGAAGTTGTTAAATTCAAACCAAATGGATAATGTTATTATATTGGGATTTTTGTAAATTGGGGGTGGAGAGAATGAACGTTAACGGCTTTGGAGGATTTGAAGGAGAGGTGGAACGGTGAGGTGAGGGAATGGTGGCCACTGTATTTTGTTTGGCTTGGAGTGTAATAACAGCCAATAGTAATGCTGTTGCAACTTCAGAGCACAGGTTGCCTCTACCCTTTCTCTCTCTGGTGGAGAGACTTCTTGTGCATTCATGGAAGAAACCTTTTTCCAGCAAACTTTGTTGGACCAGAAAAGCTCAACTAAAGAGTCTGCCCATGTGACTGAGAGTAGCTATTTTATTGACTTTCATATGCTTAGAAAACTGTTGTCATATAACAAATCTTCTGCTTTATAGCTAATCCGCATGGTTTTGAGGCAGTCCTTTGAGGTCCTGAAAAGAAATGGATGGGATGAAAGGTAAATAAACTTCTAGCTGTAATTGTACAATAAAGAAGTTAACACATTTGTCCATATCATAAATATTTAATATTGCTTCTTCTCTCTAGATGACTCTTTCAGTAATTGGCTTTCTTTGTTCTGTTTAAGACTTTTTCATCTATGTATTAACTGGATAGTGCAAGTGATGTGATAGATAAAAGTCTATATTTGTAGAAAGTTAAACATCTGTTGTACAGTAATTGTTAAATATTGAGTTTACCTAAGCAGTTAGTCTAAACGTTCATTCTCCAATAAATCGTTTATGAAAAACTATATGGGTATCAGTGCACAAACTGAATACAGGGACTTTTAGCATGCTAGTATGACAGATCTTGCATTCAGTGGTCCCGGTGCCTACTGGTGGGGCCAGGCTTTTTTTTTTTTTTTTTTGGCGTTGCAACTGAGAGAACTGGCAGTGGAATTTTAGAAGTATGCATGCTGGATAATGCCGTCACAGTATAGAAAATTGGAAAAAGGGCGATCTTGTTAACCATATTTTAGAAATTCCATCTTCCTTGTCTGGGGTGACAATTTCTTGATAAAACAGCTTATAGCAGTCTTTTGCTGTAAACTGACTTTTCCGTCCAGTCTCTCCTGTTTTTTTAGTGTGGGGTTAACTTTCAAAACTGCCAGAATGTCAAGTGCATTTTATTTATTTCTCTGAAAATCAGGAAATGGAGAATTGAAGTAATGGAAACTTAAGCCTCTGAAAATACAAAAGATACACACCATCCCCACCAGGCACCTTTAACTCTGTATTATCTGAGTAACATCTGAACCTGCCGATGGCATGAACACTAACCTTGCTACAAAGGTCAGAGGGGGATTATAGGTTGTAGAGATGCTATAAGGAGCATAAGCGCTGTAGTATAGAATCTTGTATCTTCTCTTTGCTAATGCAAAACTTGGATTTAGGTCACATGCAGTAAATAGGAGTTACCTCCACTGAGCCTATTCCACATACACCACCCCAGATTTGCTAAATATTACAATCTTTTCACCCTTGCCTATGTATTCTCAAAGGCTTTGCCTTCACTTTGCCCTTTGCACTGCCTTGGTGACTATTGTGTAGGAGACCAGATTGTTGACCATCCTGATGGCAAGATCCTTGTGCACCTCTGCTGATAAAATCTACAGAACTCGGTGCTGAAAGGAGAAATATTTGACCCTTCAGGGGACATATGCATATCGCAATCATAGCTCTGCCAAACTGCTCCAAGTAGTCTCTTCACCTTTTGGGACAGCTGCATGTAATATGGTGAACACAGCTGGAGGTCATTCAGGTAAATGCTGCATGTTCAGTTGGTGGAACGCAGTGCAAACAATTTGTTTACTTCTGTGTATCTGTTAATTGCATCATCATGTTGCTGAATTCTTCCCAGTAATATTGCTCACTCCAGGACACAAGAGTTAAGTTTGCATTGTGGGTATGGTATGTACTGTAACTTTTTATTTCCTGGTTTTTGGAGAAATAAGTAAAAGTGCACTTGGCATTCTGGAGTGGCGTAGGTTGCCACTAGGTAACCATAACTCTGTGTTAACGGAAGTTGTCTGGGCACTCATTTGGGGATGGGAGGAGTTGTCTTTCAGTATCTTTATGAACTACAGTACATCTCTTCGCTGTCTTTGGCTTGTTGGCAGTGATCACTCTCGCTACAGAATGCACTGGCTGCATATTAGTCCCTTCTCTGCCCCCGCATCATTTCCTCATCTGTCTCTTTTCCTGCCTTGCACAACCCCATTCTCCCTCCTACAAATATAGAGCCAGGTGTTGGCAGGGGATTTGCAGATTCAGGTGTCAGAGAGAGGGTGCAGAAACAATACCAGGGCTAGTGTTGAGTCAGTGGGGTTGGTTTTTTTTTTTTAAAGGAGGGACAGACAAGGTTAGCAATGTAGGTGGGTATTGGGGGGGGGGGGGGCAGGGAGGGGCGTGGGAAGAAATAAGACCCTTGTACATCCCCAGTGCACAGCTCTCACCTCCAAACTCCTCAGCTCTGATCTCCCCCTCTCCTGTTGGAGCAGAGGAAAGAGTGAGCCTGGAAACCCTTCCCCACTTCTGGAGGCAGCATGGGGAAGCTGGCGATTTCTGGGTTTTTTCTCTGGTCATGGAGCAGTGAAGGGGAAGGGAGCCCTAGGGACCCACCTTCAGGCCAGTGGAGCTGCCATAGGGAGGAATGATATATAATGGGAGCTATTTGTAGGGGAGGGCAGAGATGAAATCACTCATGTTACTAGCGGTAAACATGCCCCATTTCTCCATCCCACATCCCTCCCTCATGGTTAAAGTACCTTTTTGGAAATCCAGTTCTTTGTCAGCCTCTAGTCATCAAACTGGATTTTCAAAAGCCTTGTTGGAATGATCCTTTGTACTAATACGGCCCGTTTCCCCCTCCGTGGGCTGTTCTCTGACACAGCAAAATGGGCAGTGCCTTTACCCTCTACCCTTCCCACCCTTCGTGCTCTCTGCACTGCTCTGACGTACCCCTCACTCCTATGGCATTTCCCCCCTCTTCCCTTTAGTCCTTACCACCGCATCAAAAAGATACAAGAAGATGGAAGTGTCATGAGCAGCTCAGGGTAGGGGTGCTGTGTATCAGGTATCAAAAGGCCCAGAGTCCCATGATCATATTCACTCCCATTCGTCAGCATGTGTACAGAACCTCAGCCGCTTTCTAGAGCTTGTAAGAGTACGTCAAATTCTCTCTCCCGTAACCAGAAATTTTGGTCCCGAGGGGGAAGAAACCTCCAAGAAGAGCCCAAATTTAGGCCCAGGAGCATGCACAACACACATTCTCTGACAGCTGTCAAGGACAGGGCTCAAACACCCAATGCCTAGGTGG
This sequence comes from Pelusios castaneus, assembly GCA_007922175.1. Taxonomy (NCBI): domain Eukaryota; kingdom Metazoa; phylum Chordata; order Testudines; family Pelomedusidae; genus Pelusios; species Pelusios castaneus. The sequence continues at coordinate 20,427,700 of ML685798.1, read as the reverse complement.
AGCTGCAGTTCAGTCACCGCAGAATGTCTCTTGATCCATGCAGTTAGCCTGACATCAGGCTCCCTGAAAACCTTCTGGTTTTTAACAAGCCCTAGTTTTGCTGGGCAGGGGTATTTATTTTTACCTCAAACTACTGATGATCCAACCCCAAGTTCCTAACCCAACCCTAAATAACTCCTTCAGTATAACATCCCCAAAGGGGCTGTGGGTTCCAGACACTAGATCAGGTAAATTCTGAGCAGATGGGATCTGTTTGGAGAGGGCTAGAGCCATAGCTTAAGCCCCAGCTGTGCACAAAAGAAGTTAGAAGAACCAGACTATTTTGTAAAATGCTGAGGGATTTTAGGGGGAGTTGTAGCTTTGGAAACCTGGGCACAGATGACCTCAAATTTAGATCCTCAGTACCATGAGGCACAGTAAATTTCAAGGCATTCGGAGTCAGCATATGGATTTTCAAACATTTAGAATATCTTTTAAGTGAGACTAACCCTTAACTATGACAGAGTTACAAACAAGGAGTCTTGGAGCACATTTAAAGACTGACAAATGTGTTTATTGCATGAGCTTTTGTGGGAGAAAATCCCACAGTTTAATCACTTGTGTTACCAGCTTTCCTTATTGCTGGCAAAGAATATTCTGACCTCATGAAACTCTGACAGTAACTGTTTTTACTGCTTAAAAAAATTGTGACTGGACAGTGAATATTTTTTGCTTTTCTGACAAGTTTCAAAAAGCCACCTTTTAGCAGTTGGTGAAAATATGAAACATTATGACTGGACACTGTTCTTAGATTAAACTAAATCCAGGTATTTAAATGTATGTATCTTGCTTGTGTTTTTTTTTTTTTTTCAGTTTGATTGAGCCATTTCTGCATCTGTTAATGAAAGAAGTAATGCACCCAGAGAGTAATGCTCCCAATGGGATAAAATTCCATTTTATTGACATCTATTTGGAAGAACTTGCTAAAGCTGGAGCCAAGGAGGTAAATAACGCACATTGTAATCCTCTTTGTGATTAACTATTGCTGTATTATATAACCATTTTTATCAGTGTTTTTAAATCTTAGTTTTATATTTAATTCTTTTAAGTATAGCGCATATTAACACTGAAGAAATTTCTCAAATCGTGTTTACTTACCGTTTTTGCTGCTACATTTTGCATTTCTCTCAGCTTTGGCAAGGAACGTAAATTGGGCACTTTACAATTATTACACTGTATTACAAATGCTCCAATTTTAGGTTGCAAATATAATGAGGGAATCTATTTTTTTATTCTGATACTCCTTTCCCCCTTCCTTTATTTTCCCTTCGAGAAAAACAAAACCCAAATGTATTTTTTCTTGAGATTTTTGTTTTTATTTTCATCACTTTTCTTTTATAAAAATCCACTTTTGTGCCAATACTTGACCCCTTAACCACATGTTGCAGAAGGTCAAACATCTAATTTTAAAACTGCCTTCAATGACTTGGATAATACTGGGTTTGGAATGTTTTTTGGTACAGTATCAAAATGCATGTTACGCAATTTGCCAGGTATCACAATATCTTAATTTAGTTCGCCTGTTATGTCTTTCAGCAAAGACCTTCTTCTGTTTTACTTAAGGGAATTCAGTCTTATTGGTTATAGCAAAGCAGCAGGATTTTGCAGCAGCTTAAAGTCTGGTTCTACAACAGCTACTGTGGAATTGTGCTGTGCGAATTAGAATTCTGCTGACCTGTTCACTATTACTTGAATTCCCTCCCCACAGTATCACTCTTCAGAGTTTGCTGGGGAGGGGTGTCTGCAGCCCCATATACTAATTCTTATCCTTTTCTTTGCAAACCTGTATGTGGAGCTGCTGGCAGATACCCTGTTGGTAACCATTTCCTCTCTCTCTCTCATCAGAGATTAGTAGTTTTGTAGCAAAACTTTCTAAAGAGAATGCAAAGGGTGACCCAGGCAGTTCCGTTGGCAGATCTAGGCAGAGTGGGAGGAAAAGCTGTAGCAGGGGAAAGTTCTACAGTCAGTCCCTAATGCAGAAAGTTTCTTCAGCCCCAGAATTCCATCGGGTTAATAAGGCATATGACTGAGGCTTTCAAAACAGTCTAAGGGGTTTAGATTATTTGTAATGAAAGATGTGCGTAAATCCCCTACACTGCTTTGAAAGTCTCCAGCCTATATTCATGGGTTCAGTTTAGCAAAGGGGTCCAATCTTACTGTTCCGTACTATTGTGTTTGATGGCCTTTAGGTTAAGGGCTTCACATCAGAAGACACCAGGATTAAGTGATCTTGGGCTGAGGCACTTTCCTCAGCCTCACTTCACCATCTGTGAATTGAGGATCCAGGACATACTGTGAGGCTTAATAAATCAATGCGCACAAAGCACTCTATTTCTCTAGTGTTTCTATTCAATATCTTGGTGGTGGCAATAAAGTATGACTCCTGTCAGTTGTAGTTGGGGGGAAAAACAAGATAAAGGGTGTTTGTGTAACCTCTTATAAAGATCTCCTACCTCACAAAATACGAGTTGCTCTGCTATAGTGAGGCTTTGTTTCTTCTCATCTCACAGCTCACAGCGGACCAGAATCTCAAGTTTATTGAACCCTTCTGCAAAATTGCTGCCAAATCTAAGGAGTAAGTTTGATGGATGAAGAGTGGATGTTCCATTTTATTTATTTATTTAGGCTAAGACCTAGGAGGTTCTTGAAATGCCATTTCAAAGGATAATGAACAAATGGACTGAAGGAAAGCAAAAGACTTAACAAAGTTCAGGTCGTAGAGAAAGAAGGGCATTGCAAACAACCCCGGGGGACAGGCATTTGTGGCTATCTTAACTCACCTTTATGTTCCTCAAAACCATAAGTGAAGTGGGTGTGTAAATATAGGAAACCACTTGTACCTGTGCTTGTAGAGTATCTAATACAACAGAGCCCTTATTCTGACCTGGTACTACTGTACTATCAAATATTAATAAACTCAGCAAAATTTCAGAGCTATAACATTGAAATAACCAAATACTGAACCAGATAATCTTTTGGAGTTAAGTGACTTACAATGGTTAATTCCCTGCTGAGTTAGGTCTGTCCCTCTCACTTTCCCTCTCAGTCTTCAAAGCATTTAAAATGTAAATAGGAAGGAAAGGGGCTTTTAATGCATTGTGTGTGTTCCTTCCCACTCTCATCTTTTTTTTTAATATAATTCAGTCGTCACCTGATGCAGGCAGTAGCCCGGGGCATCTTTGAAGCCATTGTGGATCAGTCCCCTTTTGCCATTGAAGATCTAATGAAAGAATTGAAAACAAGCTGCAATGATGATGAGCTGTCTGAGGAAGATGAAGCTGAAAACCAGGAGCCATTAATGACCAAAGGTGAGGAAGAAGTAATGAAAATTAGTACAGATTTTAAAGGAATATGGTAACCACTGACAGGATCCAAAAATGTATCCTAATCTTAAATACCATCCCAACTCTCAGCCAGCCCAAGGTTCTCAGATAGATACGAGAACAGCAAGTCTGCTTCTTTTCTCTTCTAGTAAACAAAGTAACCGTAGAACACTAAATTACAAAAATCTTAATGCTCCCTTTATCTACCAGACAGTATGATTCCACATTTCAATCTGCTTTCAGCAACAGCCATAGATAACCCAGGACTGTCCATTAACTAGTATTTTGTAACATCACTTCGGGAGGGAGTGGCTACATGCTATTTTCTCTGCTATGGGGGCAGTCATTTCAAAGACCCAGAAATAATACTGTGTAATGTTTTTCATCTGTAGAGCTCAAATGCTATAAATGAGTATATATCATTCCCATATAAAGAACAAGAAATTGAGAAGGAGAGCGTCTCTGTTAGTTTCTGAAGGTAAAACAGCACGTCAGTGCTAGAGCAAGGAACAATATCCAAGCCGCCTGACTCTTAGCCTTATGCTTATGCTAGATCAGGGGTTCTCAACACCAACCCCCCCCCCAGGGTCTTAGCCCCCCTCCCCACCCCCTCAGCCTCACATCCGCCCCCCCACCTCCGAGCAGCCTTGCATCCTAGCCCTGCAGCCGACACCTCCTTCCCCACAGCCTGATCCTGTGTCTCTTCTCCCCTTCCCCCCAGCCCGACCCCAGGTTAACAGCAGTAGGTTCCATGTGTCACTGCGGCAGCTCTGCGGGGGAGCGGCAGGCTTAACTCACAACGCACTCACCACTGTGTCGCGACACACTTTTGTATTGCGACACAGTTGTTGAAAACTGCTGTGCTAGATGATGATTGCTTCCCATCTTCCTGCACAGAGAGAGTCTTATAGCTCAGGCACTCCTTTTATTCCACTCTGCTGGACAGGATTTTCCCCATTCTTTTGGACTGGGCTTTAAAATCTTTCTTTTTTGTAACAACAGAGAAACGTTTACCAAGAAAATCTATACTGGGCATTGAAGAACAAGAGGACCTTACTGAAAACACTGATGAAAACATTGGGCCTGTTCTCCAGGTTTGTGTCTGGCTTGCTTCCAGTTAATGTGACAAATCCCCTTGAATAATCCTAGGCTTTCTTTATTTTATTTTTTGTCAGTTAGTGGATAGTGGCGGCATCACCAGTGACATAATACGGTAAACATGTCTTGCATCTCTGGGAGCATGTCTGCATTACAATTAAAAACTCACCAGCTGGCCCAGGGCAACTGACTCAAGCTAGGATGATGTTTAATTGCAGCGTAGAATTCTGGGCTCGGACTGGAGCCTGGGTTCTAGGACCCTGTGAGGTGGGAGAGTCCCAGACCATGGAGTACAGCCTGAGCCGGAACATCCACACCTCAGTTACACAACCTCACAGCCTGAAGGCTTGTCTACACTGCAGGCTCCATTGTCAGTTGAGCAGGTTGTGAAGACTGCCTAATCACCTCCCCAAAAGGAGTAAGGCTTCATCAGTGGAAGACACTCTCCCATTGACACTGCACCATGGAGACCCCGTGGATTGTCAACAGGAGATACGCAAGCTACATTACATTACTTAGTCTGCCCGGTGACTGTCGCCGGCAATGTAGACCAGCCCTGAATCAGCTGACCTGGGCCAGCTGCGGATTTTTAATTGCAGTTTAGATGTATCCTAAATGTCTTTATCTGAGTGTCATGGTGATGACATTCCTCATGAGTAGGTTACAAAGCACGTGATGAAACAGGAAGAAGTACATCTGCCAAATTCTGTTTCTTCTCTCTTCTTCCCCACCCCCAACCTCAAGAGGTACCAAAAAAGCTGCCAAAGCCAAAATGTGTTCTGTCTGCCCCAGGAGTGAGTGCACCCCTTACTGATCTTGAGAGCATGTGTAATTGGAGGGGCAGGGTGCGCAAGGGTGGGGGCGGGGCCTGCCAGGTGTTCTGATCTCCTCAGAATGAACTGCAGTATCCAGGATTACGTTGCAGCGGGGAGACCTCTTAAGCAGGAACTAGAGTGTTGCACATTGTAAATCTGGGCAATGAACTGAAAGGTTTTTTAAAAATAAGTTAATTTGTTTGGTTGGTTTTTTTTCTTCTGAATAAGAGCCCAGGTTAGAAGTGTTCTGGAAAAAAATATTATTCAAATGCTCCATTGTTATGGAGTGTTTTTGTAGCCTTGTTTATCCGAGGATGCAAGAGAGACCAGGTGGGTGAAGTAATGGCTTTTATTAAACCAACTTCTCTTTGTGGAAGAGACAAGGGTTTGAGCTACTTAGTCAGGTTGTCTCTTCAACCAGCGGAAGCTCCTACTTCACTCACCTTGTGTCTCCCATTATTTATGTATTCAGGCGAAGAAGCCATCCATAAAGGCAGTATGGGCATTTGGTGGTGTGAATCTTGGCAGAGAACAAGTGTAGACAGGAATCAGAAGCGGTAAAAAACATGCTGCTTGAAGTATTTGTAACATCAGCTGTACTTGGCTGTTCGTACAATTGCCTAACAAAGATGCTGTATCACGCTTGCTTTCTTTTGACAGTTTAACTATAAAGCTGTGGCTGACAGACTCTTTGAACTGGCCAGCAAGAAAAATACACCCGCCTTCAACAGAAAACGTCTGTACAAATTGGTCAAAAAGTGAGTTCTCTTGAAACAAAGCTCTGTACGATGACTCTGTTTTGTCTAAGTTGTCCTGATTGTCCAACCCCCTTTACTGCACATCAAGAAATGTCTACCCTTTTAATGAAAGTGCCTCTGCAGTGAATTTGCTGACTAGTAAATTCTTATTTGGACCAGATAGCTTAGAAAAAGGATGTTGCTTACAGTAGCTAGTTTAGGCATCAATACAAGATATATTGTATGGATTACAATACGTATGGATTTGAGGCAGATTTTTGGTTTTGCTTTTGTTTCCCACAGATTCCTAGGCACTAGAGTTTGAAGAGACTTTTGAGTGGTCTTGTCTGTCCTTCTAACCAGTCTAGGATTGTTCCCTGCACTGCACTGCGGTGTCAAGTGCTTTGTCTTGTATAGTTCTAAGTATTTCCAATGGTCAGGCTTCCACCCCTTTACCTGGCAGACTACTCCACACTCTCTTACATCATGTAGTGTTTCGAACAGTACTGTGCTCGGGCTGCAGAGAGGGGAGGAGAGTTAAATCACACTCTCGCCAAGACTTCTACAGTACTTTGGCTTTGGGGTTGCTGGAGTTCTGGGGCAGACCTCTTGGAGAACTGGTGTTTTGTAGCCCTCTCCCACATTATGCTTTCCTCAAAAGTCAGAAGTGGGCATCATAAATGCAGTAACTTGGGGACATTTCAGTCAAATCTTACTGTAACAATAAAACTTTGTTTTTTTAACTTTTTCAGGTTCCAGGACCTAGCAGAAGGTGAGACTTGAAAGGGGAGGGAGTGCGGGGAGGCATTTTCATTCTGTTCAAGGATTCATCCTATTCTCAGTGTAGATCTGCAATTAGTGTTATTTCTTCATGTGCTGTTTTTACATTTGTTTGAAGAATATTAGTTTCAAAGGTTATTTGTGTGAGGTGGGTTTTTTTAATTAGGAAGCATAACTTGCTCAGTTTCATATAGGCAGTTAAGACCCCATATCTAATGCTTCATAACTTGGTTAGCACTGTCATCTTATAAGCCGAGAATCTTGCCTGCTTAATCAAAACAAACAAGGAGTCCTGTGGCACTTTTAAAGACTAACAAAGTTATTTATTGCATGAGCTTTCGTGGGCACAATCTCACTTCGTCAGATGCATGAAATGGAAAATATAGCATGTGATCTGTAAATATATATTTTCCATTTCATGCATCTGATGAAGTGGAACTGTGTCCACGGAAGTTCATGTGATAAATAAATTTATTGGTCTTCAAAAGTGTCACAGGACTCCTCGTTTGATTTTTTTTTTTTTTTTTTTTCCCCTGAAATCGACTAACACAAGTACCCATCTGGAACTTGTCAGCCTACTAAATCAGATTCTTTGCTTCTTAAGGGAGAAACATGATTAGTATGATTTAGAATAAGGAAGAAACTGCACACTTTGCATATGCAGTGCTTTAAGTGTGCTGATAGACAAGTGGAATGGAGGATCAGTGTCCATCGTGCAATATATAAACACAGAGACCATTGGGGGTGAGGAAGAGTGTTTCAGAAGTCTCATCAAACTTTTTGCTCAACAGGAATCTTCCCACAAGATAATTTCCCTGAAGATGTTTCTACTGATGAAGATGACGATACATTTAGCAGGGGCAGGCGAAAGAGAAAAGTTGTCAAACCTTTGGAGAAAGCCAGGCTGGAAAAAGAAAAAGGTAGGAGCAAAGCTAGAAGAGAGAGACTGCCCTCGCCAGTCCATAGGTAAGTCTACACTGCAGTTGTGATTGAGCTTCCCAGTCCGAGGAGACAGACTCAGGCTTGCAGGGATTGAACTAGTGTGCTAAAAATAGATGCATGGACACTGTGACTCCAGCCCTTGAACTCAGGGGATCCAATGGGCTTGAGCGCCTGACCCTTAGAATGCACATTGCTATTTTTAACACATTTGCTCAAACCCTGCTGGTATAAATCTCTCTACCCAGGCTGGGGGGCTTCCTCCCAGCTGCAGTGCAGACGTACCCAGTGTGGCTTAGCAGCATAACAGGGTGACATTGTTTTAAGTCGATCAGTTGCTTGGGATTCACTGGTTTCCGAGCCTCATTGCAGTGAAGGGTAGAGGTTGAAATCCTGACTTCATGGACGTCAATGGAAATTTTGCCATTGACTTCAGCGTATCTAGGATTTCACCCAGTATGCCCACTTGAAGGCAGAGTGGGAAGAAGCTGTGCTTTTCCTTTGCCCAGTCAAGAAGTACTGTTGGTCTTTACTGAAACAGTAAGAACTTATCTGTCCCCTTGAAAGATGAATACCATTAGAACATGAGCAATTAAGGGCAGTATCTAGAAGAGTGGAATGGAGATAAATTATCTAGGCTTTCCAGCTGTCTCTAACATCAAGTTTTGCTTTCACCTGGCTGCAAGCTTAATGTTCTTATCTGAAAATCTACCACAGTAATCTGACATATGAACTGTCTTTTAATTGGTTTAACAGCAGGAAAGCCTCCAAGGGAGCTCACCTTGATGGGATAGAAATATTACTGTACAAGGTAGGAGTACTCATGGGCAACTGCAAGCAATCCAGCAGTAACAAGAAAAAAGGCAAGCAAAGCATTAATAGGCTGGGGAAAAAATGATATAGATTGAGTGGCCGTACATGCAGAAAAGTTCCCGGGATGTAAGGAAAGCACCTCCACTGTTGCAGGCGACTTTCCATTTCATGTTTGGGTTAAATGCTGGTGTTCCTTCTTTTGCCTCCTTACAGAGAAGGATGGAGAAGAGGCATCAAGTGCAGAGGAAGATGATGCATCAGGACTGAAGAAGAAGAGGAAGAAGTGGAAGAAGAGGGACTGTCAAATTGCAGATTCTGGCATAACTGAACCCAAAGAACCCAGCCAAGGCAGAGCACTAGAAAACAGTAAGAGGAAAAGGAAAAAAAAATCTCTAGACAAAGAGGTAGCTGAGACTGGAATTGGAGCAGCCAGCAGCGGAGGAGAGGGTGATAACTGTCCACAAGATGCTCTGACCGATGTAACGCAGAATAAAAGGCGACAACTGAAGAAAAAGAATGCAAAACTGCAGAAGGTTCATGTAAAACCTATATCGCAAAATGGACTGGCTAATGCTAATGCTCTAGGGAAAGTCAGCGAGCGTGCCACTGTAACTACCACCAAGATGGTGAAAAAGAAACAGAAAATGGGGACCGTCTTACTCAACGGAAATGGCTTACCTCAACAGGCTGCTGTGCCGTCAGAACGGGAAAGCTTGCAGAATAGCCTTACAGGAGCAGGGGACTCTGAATCCACTCTCAAATTGAAGAAAAAACACAAGTTGGGCAGTTTGGAAGGAGTCAAGGTTGCAAACCAAAAGCCACCATCCCTGAGAAAGAAGAGGAAGATCAAGGAGGTGATAAATGCTGTGGAAGTGAAGGGAGTTCTGGAGGCTGTATGCAAGAAAAGGAAAAAGAGTGTAAGCGGAGGGCTCTGATTCTTTTTTGCCTCTCAGGCTTGTTTGGGATAGTTTTTTCCATGCATTAAACTCCCCTTGTCAAGGGGTAACACTATCAATTTGGAATAAGAGAGTGGGAGGGTCTTGTATGTACATTTGCCCTCCTTTCATGGCTCAGACTCTAAAGTGGTGATTTTCATTGCTCGTAGTGCTTCCATTACTACTTGTATGGATTCATGGGCCAAACCCTTGAAAGAGGAGGGCATTGTGTCCAGTATTGTGCCCAGCTGCTGGGCCAGAAGGGCATCTCTGATATAGCAAGTACTTGCAACGATTTGTGGCTTTTTGTCCTCTACACCCACCCTGGGGAGTAAATAGTGACAGTCTGAGTTTATAAAGCATGTAGGGTCCGGAAGTGTTTTGAAGGTTATGACTTTGCCAGGATTGCTGCAGTCTAGTGTCTGTTTTTTCCTGAAATATTCTGGGTTTTCCTTAATGTAAATTAGTAAATATCTACAAGCTAGTTATTTTCATTTTGCTTCCTGATGAATTGCCGTAGCATTTTAGCCCCGGTTTTGCTTTTGGAAACCTGGCTTATATCTCACATCATTCATTTTCTCTTGGCTGAGGAAAGCGCCTGGAAACATTCATGCAACTTCAAAGAAATGTTTTGGGTTTTGTTCCTCTGCCTAAAAAGCCAGGCTGTTAAAGTACTGTGTATGCCTTGTAGATGCCCAGTTGTGCAAGCTTAAAAACACATCTTTAGTTAAAACCGGTGTAAGTTTTTGTGTATAAACAAGGCCTAATGGTATAATCCATGGAGGACTAATAATTTATACATTATTATTCTGATAGCAAGTTTTCAGAGCATTTTATATGCAATATTGTGATTTTTTTTTTTTTTTTAAAGGCTATGTCTTGCAATTTAATGGTGCTCAGAGAATGAGTGCCTCATGATAGCGTTGGAAATTGGCATTCTCTATTTGCAAATCACACGTTTCTACATTGGAGAGTTTGCTAAATATTGTTCTTTTTAATCTGTCTGGTGCAGGACTAAGTACTGCTTTATTCATTTATGATGTATAAAGATAGACTCTTTTTTTTAAACCTTTTGTTTTTAAATTATCTAATATCAGGTTCTCGCTTCTCTATTTGATGGAGGAGCTTAGCCACACTTGAAGAACGATGTCCCACAAGGCTGTGTCCAGAACTGCCGATTGCCCTGCCCCCAGCAGAGAGGAATTGGAGATGTTTTGATTCCTGGTTTCCCAAGCATGATAAACTTTGGGAAAGGGGGAAAAGCTAACTGTATACATCATAAAAGAACAGGAAAAGGCAAAACCAGAAATGTTCAGAATTCTTTCACGATTTCCCTTCTGGAATTTGGAAGTTAAGACTTCTGCTCTGTTTAAAATAGTGCATAATTTTATTAGTTCTGGTCCCCGTGGTGGTCATGAGATCAGATAGTGTTGAAAAAGAACCTCTCTGATCACTTTCTTTTTTTCTTTTTGAATAATCTAAACTTGTGTACTCCTTGGGTCTTTGAGGACAGGGCAGTGAAGTGATTGATAGCCAGTCCTCTGCAAGAGACTTTGGTTTGGTTCCTGTAGTTTTCTTGGTCCTCAGTCTGAAAGATATTATTAGCATGTTCAGTCCCTAGCGAGGATAGCATGCTTTATATTGTTCAGTAGCAATCTGCCCACTCTTCTGTCCATCCATCCAGCCATTCCCTTCACCTCCCAAAACTCTGTCAATGCACCTTTTCTCATTCAATGGTCTTGTTATTCCAGCACTGAACTTGAAACATTTTTGTAATAGGGGCAAGTGTTAACAAGGGGACTAACAAGTGTTTGTGAGCTAGCATTCATTTATGGCCAGATATGTTTGTTTAATTATGGTCTCCACTGGAAAATGGCTAGCACTAACTGTTGCACCATCTATTTCTCTGTTAGCTGCTGTTCTTTCTCACATTGTGAGTAGACTTGCATTTTATTTTTCCCCTCCTCATAGGAGGTTGGTGGCACTCTCATTCCATTAAAGAAAAAGAAGGCAAAGACTGGGAATGACTTTGTGAAATTTGAAAAAACAACTTTACCAAAGCCAGTGTTCTTCAGGAAAGCCAGAGGCAGCATCTCTTCAACCCGAGCCTCCATGCAGGTAAAGTGACCGTGATTTGGTCTGCCAAAATTGGGGTTTGCCCTAAGTATGGCTTACAGAACTCCATAATGTGGCTCACAGCTACCTGTATCTAAAAAACAGAGGACAGTTTGCCAAGATGTGGGTCCCAGTCTGTGATACTCTATCGAGATCATACCACCATCTCAGGACAGGTCTACACTGCGGCGGGATTTGAGCGGCAGTCAAAGAGAGATACGCAAAGTACTTAAAATACCTTGCGTATCTTCCTTCGACTACTTACCGCATATCTTTAGTGCACTGAGTGAAAAAGAAATGCCCTCACTTCGACTCAACACTATCCCAGTTGCCGGTATGGTCTTCAGCAATCGACTTCCTGATCGGCTGAGTGGGTCTTCACAGACCTGATCAGTAGATTGGGAAGATCGATCTGACAGTGGCAAATTTGCTGCCGTCAGCGAAGACTAGCCCTCAGTCTAGCTGTGCTGGGGCCGATAGTCTCCATGGGCTGCATCTGTGATTTTGGTGAGGACAGCAAACTAGGTGTGGCCCTGAAGCTCCTGGCAAAATCTCAGCACTGTTCATCGTTAGTGAAACTTTGGAAACCCTAACATAGATGTAAACTGGCCTGTCAGAGTCATGTGTCGGAGTTGCAATTGCCATGGGGTTGTTAACTGTCCATTCAAGAAGTAATATATTTTCCCCTTGATACGCACACAAAACATGAAACTATCAAAGTCAGCAGTTTAAACACTTCAAGAGTAATTTTATTTAACCTGTTGCTCATATGTGGTTGGATTATCTGCCATCCGAGTTGATCAGAATGATCATCCCCTCAGTTGCAGCATCATCTGGCTAGTGGTTGTCCTACTCTTCTTCCTAGGGTAAGACAGAAAGTGAAGCCTCTCTTCCTATGTCCAGCCAAACTCTGTCACAACTTTAGTCTCCCTTGCATTCTTATCCCCCAGCATACTGCATTAATCTTCTAGGTGCCTGTAAAATGGGCAGTTTAAAAAGAAAAACTACTTGAGTACTGTAAACCGATTCAGGCATATTTCCCAAGGCTGACAGATTGGAATGGTAACAGCTTTCTTTTTTCTTTTCTTTTCTTTTTTTTTTTTTTTTTTTAAATCCCTCTGATGTAAAAGATTTTAAATTATTTTGACCAAAAAAAAAGCACAAATAACTGTTTCTCTTACAGATGGGCTCTAAGTTTTTTGCAATTCTTTCTATTCATGGACAGTTGTAACAGGAGTCTTCTGAAACAACCTATTTGTTTCGATATAAGCCTCTTTAACTTTCTCTCAGCTTTTCTAAACCCTATTCAAATTGTGCTTCATAGCACCCTCTTACCTCAGCTAAGATGCTGTGGGGCCAGTGTGCTTAACACCTGAGAGGAAGCATATCTCCATTGTTAGTGAATTATCTAGTTGACTTTAAGGCAGGACTTGACAAACCCTGGGCACCAGGTCGCCATGATGACCAGGGTTTGTAGTCTGGCTCCTAGCTCTGCTGTGGAAATAGGGCAGAGGAGCACCCTCTGGTGGCCAAAAATAAAACTGCTGGTGCCTAGTTGGGAGCCAATTTTGTCGAGCTTTGCTTTAAGGCATATCCAACAAACTGGTAACTGCTAAGCAAATGCTGCAATGCTTAGGTCTTTAAGGTGGGGAGGGTACCTAAAATGGGAAGAAACTGGGACTCCTTGGGGATCCAGTAGGAAAGCAGAATGTAATGTTGCCTCAAATGAAACTTTATTTGCCATCTTCATTCTACTTTGTAGTTAAGCAAGTTGCAATGTTCCAGCTCCAAAAAAGTCACCTTTGGATTGAATAAGAACATGACTGCAGGTGAGTCTAATGTGTCTGCATACCTTCACCATCCGTCTTTTGGGGTGCAGTGCGGTGGTGGTGGGGAGTAAAAACTACAGAGACTGGATGTGAAACCTAACAGATGATGCATCTAGACTTCATCTTTTTATTATAGTTTTGGCATTGGATCACGGTCCAGGAAAGGGACTGAAACCTCTGCCTTTCTAGCTTAGAGATAAAGGAATTGTCTTGACTCCATAAAGTTGTGCTGATCCGTAATGTATGAAATCCAGTGGATTCAGTAATACATAGTAGAGTGGCTTCAAACCCATTTCATTCTGTAGACTGAGAGTCTTCCATGGTTTCACCAAAAAGTTTGCCAGTTATCAGACGCCTGATATAGTGAACGTCGGGGTAAATGGGGTAGGATGTGACACAATAGGGAAAGTTAAGAATTACTTAGACAAGTTAGATGTCTACAAGGCCTGACAAAATACCTCTTGGAATACTGAAGAGATCTCTGAGCCATAAGCAATTATCTTTGAGATCTTGTGGTTGACAGAAAAGATCCCAGAGGACTGAAAAAGGGAAAATAGAGTACCTGTTTATAAACAGGGGACTAAGAGATTAACCCAGGGAATTATAGACCAATCAGTTTAACTTTGGTAAACCAGAAGGATAATGGCGCAAATAATCAAACCATTTAGAAGCACCTAGAAGATAATAAGGTGATCAGTAACAGTTAACATGGATTTGTCAAGAACAAATCTTATAAATCAACCTAATATCTTTCTTTCACAAGGCTTATTTCCACACTATCAATAAGGGGGAGCGGTAGATGTGATATATGTTGATATTAATCAGGGTTTTGATGCTATCTCACATGACCTCATAAGCAAAGTAAGGAAATACAGCCTACTATAACGTGGGTAGACAGATGGTTAGAAAACCATTCTTACGGAGTAGCTATCAATGGCTCACAGTCAGGCTGGAAGGGCATATATCAAGTGGGGTCCTGCATGGACGTGTCCCATGTTTGGTTCTGTTCAATAGCCTCATAAATTATTTGGATAATAGCATAGAGGGTGCACTTATATAATTTGTGGACAATAACAAGTTGAAAGTGTTTGCAAGTCCTTTGGCAGAACGGACTAGAATTCAAAATGATCTTGAAAATCTGGAGAAAACGGATGAAGTTTAGTAAGGGCCAAATGCAAAGTACTATACTTAGGAAGGAGTAATTAATCCCACAAATACAAAATGGGAAATGACAGCTTAGGAAGGAGTACTGCAGAAAACCATTGGGGGGAGGGGTCTTATATTGGATCACAAAAGAAATATGAGCCAATGTAATGTGTTTTATAAAAAAAAAAAACATTCTGGGATGTATTAGTAGGAATGTTGTAAGCAAGATGCAAGAAGTAATTCTTTAACTCTACTCAGCTCTGAGAAGGCCTCAACTGGAGTAGTGTCCAGTTTTGCCTTCACACTTCAGGAAAGATGCAGGCAAACTGGAGAAAGTCCAGAGGAGAGCAAGGAAAAGGTTTCAAGGTCTAGAAAATACGACCTACAAGGAAAGATTGGGGGGGGGGGGAAGAGAGGGGGTTGTTTAGTCTGGAATAGAGAAGGGAGGGTAGACGCATAACAATCTTCAAGATTGTAAAAAGTTATAAAGAGAAGGGTGATACATTCTTCTCCTTATCCACTGAGGACAGGATAAATAGTAATAGGCTTATATTGCAGAAAGGGAGATTTGGGTTAGACATTTAGGAAAAAATTCCTAAGAGTAAAAGTAATTAAGCATTGGAACAAACTACCTAGGGAAGTTGTGAAACCTCTACCGAACCTATTCTTAAAAACCTTTTGTGATGAAGGAATGGTCTACATCAGGGGTGTCAAACATGCGGCCCGCGAACCTCTTCCATCTGGCCTGTGACTGTTCTCCACAGGACCGTATTCGCTCTCTAACAGAGAGAATGTGGTCTCGCATACCCAGCACTCCGCAATGCCACGAGAGTGTCAGGTCTCACAACATCGCAGAGTGCTGGGATGTGAGACTACACTCTCTCTCCCTGAGAGAGAGAGAGGGTGTGGTCTCGCAGAGCACAGTCTCATATACACGGTGCTCTGCGATGCTGTGAGAGTGCCCTAGTATTTTGATTTATGTTATGGACCACCCACTTGAAATACATTTAAGTCAAATCTGGGCTGCTATAGCAAATGAGTTTGACACCTCTGCTCTAGATAATTCTGAGTCCCCTGCACTGAGGGGGGATGGGACTGAATGACCTACTGAGGTCTCTTCTAGTCCTACATTTCTATCATTCTGTGAAGCCCCTCTTCTTCAGATTCCCCACCACTTTGTTCTGCATCCCAGCAGAAACATCTGTGAACCATTGATAGTCCATGCTCCATAGCAGGGGAGCCATCATTGTTATGGCAAAATTCCAGCTGTGTGTCTGCTGACCATATTAACAAATAAATATCCCCACACACATGGACTCTTACATGTACCATGCTTTGCTTAGTAATAATTCATGTGTATAAAATAGAAATTGATTTTTAATGTAATGAGGCAAGGCACCCATTTTCTTACTGTTTTTATCCTCTCTAAGATGTAAACCACATATAATTATTTCAACAATGGAGTAACAAATTCTATATATCTTACCACCATGTGTGTGCTTATAAACCATCTTTGTGAGGCGAATTAAAAAGCTTAAACCCTACTGCCAGCAATGTTGATCAACTGTTAGGACCAGAGGATTTAAACTGTAAGAATAGTGCTTTTTCCTTTCTTCCTTTCCACAAGAAAATGCAAAGTGTGTTGGGAAACGTAGATCAAGGGCTCTCCATCTGCACTGTGTTTTCTAAAGAGAGTATGATAAAGCACCATCAGGAGCTGGAGATTCAGGCTGACATCTTCCAACCTCTCCCCCTGCCAGTCTCAGGTTTCTCATTTTTGGTAGCAGCCTGGATCTCGTGAATTACCAGCAGATTTCCTTGATACCTATTTAGGAGCCAGAGCAATCAGTGAATTGTGGAACTGCCTAAATCTCTAAACATCTGGATCACTAATAACTTTGTCCTTTTATTTAACAGAATTTAAAAAGACAGATAAAAGTATCTTGGTGAGCCCAGAAGGAGCTTCCCGGGTGGCTTTCAACCCTGAACAAAAGCCTCCCCATGGGGTACTAAAGTCACCTGGTACACCCACAGGAGTGCCCCAGATGAAAAAATCATTTGTAATACCAGCTAAGAAGAGACCAACTGCTATGGACTTTTTTTAAGACAACTATGTGGCCTACTTTTGTACAGGACATTTCAGTAAACGAGAGCTTTCTCTGGAAGTATTTTGGACTTCTCTATTTTTTTAAGTTGCTATAAATGTATATAAAAGGTTCCGATTGTGACCTGTAACACTGCTGCTTTACAGCTGTACCTTGAAATACTTTGTTACAACTGTTACAGAAAATGAGACTCCACTCACGCAGGGCCGGATTATCAAAGGGGCTTTAGGGGCTTGGACCCTTGCCAAAAGGAGGCCACAGGCTCCAGCCCCTAAAACCCCTTTGATGATCCGGAGACCCCCATCCCGCTCAGTGCTGGCAGGGCATGAGCGCAGAGAGCGCTCCTGCCCTGTTGGCTCGGGGCGGTGGCAGGACTTTGGAGCCGGGGGGAATGAGGGGTCTGCACCCCCACCTCTGGTCCACCTGGTCCACCTCTGGGGACAGGGTGGGCAAGAGCCTGCTCGCTCTGTCTGGTGGGCAGGCCCGGCCCGGCGCACAGCTCTCTAGGGCCTGTGGCGGGCTGCCGCACCGTGCGCTAGCTGCCACCACCCCATTCCCCCCCCTCCCCCCCCGCAGACTGGCTGGGCCCCCAGGCGCCCCCTTCCTCCCCCCCAGTGACGGTAGGAGTCCACTCTGGGGGCCCCCCGAGCTGGTTAATCCGGCCCTGCGCTCAGGTTTCCAAAAAGGTGTGGTCTCTCCCCGGGGCATTCTCAAGAAACTTGCTAGTTAAAGGCATGTGAGTGTCAATTCTTAGAGATGAAGAAAACTTGCTCTTCAAGCTGCTTGACTGTCTTTAACAGATCAGACATTTAAACCTACTAACCAGCTGTCAGCGTATCTACAAATTTGTTCCTGGCTGTTGCCTCTTTTGTGTTACTCTGATGGCTGGCATTCTGGTTAGCCTATTCCTGCTAATGAGCTCTTTAATGGACTTCTGACAATAACAAAAACCTAGTGTCTCTATTTTAATGGACCACTTGACTCTTAGCAGCCTTACTGGTGGCAACAAACTTGTCCTTGGACTAAAAATAAAGTAGCTGTTCAGGTGATCATTTCACGCATAAACCCATTATTGATTGGCCCATCAGCTGCTAATACATAAAACAAATGAATAGCTGTAAAACAAGTGCCAAATCTGACTTGTACTTCACTGTCACTTTTGGTGGCATCATTGGCTTCCCCACATTCCCTCTTTTACCTACTTCAACTGAAATAATGCCATCATATTTGAGAAGTCTCTTGTATTTTAATGTTCAGCTTCTGTTTTTCGTAAAGAGAGTGCTAAGATTTCAAAGCAATCTTTGTTTCCTTATCTACTGGTTGGTGTCACTACATTTGAACAGAGGTTAGACTTTCATTCACTGAATGATGTTTATACTACATTAAAGCAAGCTAGATCAGAGTAGCGCATCTTTGTTTAGGACATGGATCTCTCCAAAAGCCTTGGTGCCTTTAAATACATGATAGAGTGTTATAGCCGAAGCAGCTCATATCTTTTTCTTTAAGGTAGAGCCAGAAGAATTATTTCTGCACAGTTTATTTTGGTATGTTTTATTCTATATGGAACTTTCAAGTTTTCTATTATTATCCTATGATTTGCCCTTGTTTTAATTTTGTTTCTTTCTCTTATGACTTCAGTGAAGAATGAAGTAAACTTGTGTAACAGATCGTTGATTTATTCTGACAAATTTGTGATGGAGTGGGCAGGGGGGATGGAATCTGTTCTATAATCTGGTGCAGTAGGTGTTTTTTGAAAGATCTGCTTATCCAAAAAAGAATTTGCACCAGGTCTCTGCATTGGATCTCTGTTTTGAAGCACAGTATTATGTCAGAACACAATTCATTTCATTTCCCTCCAGTTACTTCTGGGAATCCATAGACACAGGAAGATTACATCATCATCTTGTCATATCAAAACTGGCAGGTATTTACTTCAACCAGCAGAATAAATAAATAAAATCTAAATAGATAGATCCATATCTTTTTACCATTCTTTGGTGCCTGCTGTCCTCTGCCAAATAGTTCCAACAGCTGCTAGAATGAAACTGTATCTTCTGTGAAACCAGTTAATTTAAAATTTCTCCAAAACGCATGTATAATTGTAAATGAATTGTAAATTAATGAGGGTGTGCAGTGTTAAATGGCTCTTGCTGTTGTACTAAATTAATATTAGGCCACGGCTTGTGGTACTGATATGAGAGCTTTAGAAAATCATTTACACCAGCTGTTTGAATGTTACTACACAGTCCAATGAAGAACTCAATTTCAGTGAGCTTTTTTTTTTTTCCTTACTGATTTGGCTGATCAATAATGAACTAAGGCACGTATATCTGACAACAATATTAATATTTGTTTGGTTCATTATTAATTTATAAAAATGAGAAATTTGCATTGTAAAGTAGAAAATGACTTATTCTGACAAGACAGTGGTGAATAGAAGTAAACAGGGACTAATCATTTAATAGTTTGTGCTGTTTATCTTGTTCTGTGGTTAAGGAGTCTCTTGTGGAATATGCATAATAGCATTTGTGTATGCATGGATTTTAATGCCTTATGTTTGAGATTCAGTATTTCTCCAAGGAGGTAGATGCAACACAATCAGTGGGTTGAACGTGGTGTGTGTACACAGATATTGGGGATCAGAAGTTCAAAATACATCTATTTTTTTCTTTCTTTTCTTTTTAATCTTTCTGAAAGCATCTTTAAATTGTTACTTCATCCCTCTTTATTGGTTCTGGATCCTGTGATCCAGTGTTTGTCCAAATATACTGTCACCCGCAGATGCTAAATGTTGTGGGTAAAAATAGCAGTCACTGTTTAATGAATATAGTGTAGTGATATGATTGCTCTTTGGGGCTCATGGATTTATACATACTGTGTCTGTACCATTCTATTGGTGGAATGTCTTGTAAAATATGCATGTAGAGCATGGATTTCCTTGTCTTCAGTGGCGGTTGGAATTTCATTATGGACAAGTTTTGAAGAAAATCCAAAAAACTGTCGATGCAATCTCTACATTAAATTGATTAAATTATCCTGAACATTTCAGTAGTGAAAATTCCAGCAAACACTGAAGATAAACAAAGAGAGAAATAAATACAACATCTGGATACCCACTGTGCAAACACAATTTAAAAAAAAAAGTGGGTTCTAATAAGATTGATGCCATCTATTAATTTTATTCCATATCTGTACCTGCCAACCATATTCAGAGTTTGTTTAAACAGAAGGGAAGAGTTAATATGGTTTGGAGTAAAAGGACAGTATTTTGTAATGGGGATCTCTCTATTTTTAAATAAATCTGGTCAACTTTGTACTTGTCAAACTTTTCTGATGGTTTGTAATTCTTTATAATTTTAGATGAACTCAAAAGCACAAAAAGAATCCAGCAGGAAAATCTTTGAAAATTGTATTTAAAATATCTGATAGCAAACCCTTTTATTTTTTATCAAAGCTTAAAGCTGTGTGCACTCTTGTTCCTTTTTTTGCTCTTGTTTCCTGAACATAACTTTCATTGCAGGCAGGAAACTGTTTCTTGCATTACTTTATGTTCATCTGCAACTGCACTGTTAATATAAATATGGATGGTTAAATATTGGATCATTTAGTCAAGTCCAATAAAACTGTCATTTCTGTGGATTTTGTATCCTGAAGTGAATTTTCATTTCTTAGAGACGTCATGGGGTATGTTTCCGTTTTTTGTAATACCCAGAACTGAGGGAGGCATCATGTCCCTTTTGGAAGTAAAGGAAGTAATGACAGAACATACCTGTCCACATTGGCTATTGCAGTTGGAACCATAGAGCAGACTATGTCAACAGAAGAATAAAGACTCCTCAAAAGAAACAAAGTAAGGTTAACTGCCCCAACTATTTGGCAATTAAAACTCCAGGCTGAGGAAGTGTTGTGGGAGGAGTTGTACCTCAAAGGTACAATCTCACCTCACTAATGTACCAACTGGACAGAGTCAAACAATGTGGTGGGCTCTGCGTATTCTCCCGCAGTAAAACATAACACATTCAATTACTCTGATAACATAAGTACTAAGAATTCCAAGAACTGTGCTGTGCTTGCATTTAAGACACTGCCAGGTTATGTTTTCCTGATGCAAGAACTATTTCTTCAGTATCTGAGAGCTAACTGGAAATCTAGTTCTTCAGTCACAAATATGTGATCTGACCGCCCACAGCAATGAGCTGTGTGAGGAACGTAAAAGAAATATCCTGAAGAACCGCTAAAAGTGATTTCTTTCTGAATAAAATCCTTTACAGACAACAGACCTCGTACAATGTGAAAGATTAAAAAATAAGTTTCTTCAGACCTTAATAAAGGTCTTGGGTGGAGTTTATTTTTGGTGGTGTTCAAATAAGATTCCATTTGGATAATAGTAACCATGAGCTTGGGAAGCGCTCTCACGTATGCATGAACTGATCTTGAGCTCCAGCCATCATGGAATTTTTTCATTTTAGTCCCTTTGTCTTCTAACTGCATGTGTGCACATTTGGGCTGGAGATATCACTTCCCCCAGCTAGCTAACATCATAGCTGCTGCCTAAGATGAGCCAAGGGAGATGTTATGTGTTGGCTCCAGCTCTACAGCACAGCTGTGATGTTCAAGCAATGCAAACAAGAGGCAGTGTTCGAGATTACAGAGATCTTCTCTCTTCCAGCAGTGCAAGTTGGGCGGAACTCTACCTTGCAGGGCCTAATTTTAATGTATTTTTGTCATTAACTTCCAGTAGGTAATGGGGGGCTATCTAAACTATGCAAGAAACTAGTCAGAGCTTTGGTGGTTTCACGGCTTCTTCATCCATTTCGTGTGGCACAAAACCAGTACCTGAGGCACTCCTTCCAGATACACCTTTGGCAACTAAGTTTTCTGAATCCAGGCAGCGAGTTCCCATTTGTGGATGGCAAAGCAAAGATACACACACCCCTGCAGGCTGGATTTAGACTCTGAGAGGATATTGAGCTTTAGCACACAGCCGTTGGGTCAGAATTGGCTGGATAAGGCAGCTGCTGGCCTAGCTTTTGTGGATCTCATTTTTGTATAAAGTGGATTAGGTTAATGGGAATTTATATTATTAGGGGAAACTAGTTTTAAGAGTAGTAGTTAGCAAGTATAGGCCCAAGCCTGAACCAGTTTTCAAAGACCTTAGCATAACCGCTCACATGAACCTATGCCAAGAACTCAGACGTCATCTAATGAGCAGCTGCAGCCCTAACGAGCATCCTAACAAGCACCCTAACGAGCCTCGAATACCCAACAAGGTTGCAATCACCCCTCGGAAGAGAACTCCCTGATAAGCTTCCCGATAGCTTCCTGACAGCTAACTAAAATGATCAATGGCTGACAGCTAACTAAAATGATCAATGGCTGACAGTTAACTAAAATGATCGATGGCAATGTGGCAAAGACTGTGGGAACCCCTGTAAAAGCAGGAGGGGCACAGAGGGCTAAAGCTCTATAAAAGATCAGCTCTTAGGACACTGAGGCGGACAGGTTTGGACTGACTCAAGACGCCCAGTGGCTCCGGTCACTATAGCAAGTGGGGTCTGTCCAGAGAAGAAAGAGAAAGGTCAGGTCCTAGTCATGAAGCTGACTGGACTGGCACGTTGGCCCGAGCTCATCAAAGAAAGGTCAGCACCTGATCCCCGACGGTGGCGAAACTGACACGTTGGTAAGGAGTTCGGTGAGTATTAAGAAACCACAAGAGGCCTAGGTGAACACTGGTTCAAAAGTAGCTACAGGTATATAAGTAACAGGTATATGAGTAACTGAAACAGTAAGGGAAGTTTAGCACCCTGGTCCCCGAGGGTACGGGGGGATAGGTATACGGTTAGGGATGTGTAGGGCTCAGTCCCCTTAAAGGGATTGCAGCAGGAAGGTTGTTCTTTTAACAACTGGATAAACTAGAAGTTAGTTTTAGTTCCCCAAACCTAGGTTGTAAAAGGTATTGGGCTAAGGTTAGGGATCAAGCAGTTTAGCACCCCAGCCTGGGAGTACAGGTAGATAGCCTGCCATCCCCTTTGAAGTTAGGGGCACCCCTTTGTTGCTAGGGGCAAGTGCAGAGTAATAAGAATAGTTTTAGTTATTAAATAACAAGTAATTCTAAAGCATGCTGCAGCACAAGAATATCATAGTATAACAGCAAAGATAAACCTTGCAAGTGTGTAACAGTTAAAAAGAGTGCACGAACAAAAGAGATAAGCAAAGATATGTCTTCTTGTACCCAAGATGATCTGTAATAAACACTTTGTACTTATAATTCTCTTGATTCTATTCTATTGTTATTTGCCATGGTACTGTTAATTCCTGACACTCCACTCCCCCTTTTTCTGTTTCCCCTATGGAAACAGCACTTAATTCCTTTGGTAATTATCGGCTGGCTCGGTTTAACCCTTTATTATTCAGTTCTAGTTCCCCTGACTACTGATGTATCTGTCAGCGCCTCCCTTCCATCAGATCAAGGCCGGGCTATAATCCCGGTGGAAAAAGAACCCGGCGTCTGCCTGGTCCCCTCGATGAATAACACCCCCGAGGGGTGACGCTAAACAGTATACAGGCTCATAGAATTTTTAGGCACCTATCTCTCCGCATTCAGTGGAGAGGGATCTCAGTGTTATTCCTGTGGTTCCCCCCTTGCCCCCCAAAAAAAGTTAGGCACCATGGCTATGTCTACACTGGGAAGTTAGTTCGAATTAAGGAGGCTTAATTCGAACTAACGAAAGCCATGGCTACACTAGGCTTTAGTTAGTTCGAATTAAGGGCTTCCTTAATTCAAACTAATAAGTTTGAATAGGGTATTCGAACTAAGGGGTTAATTCGAACTAACTAGTTCAAATTAGCCAATGTGGCCATGTTAATTCAAACTAATTTCTTAGTTCGAACTAACTGGCCATTGAAATGAATGGGGATCGCTAATTCGAACTAACTAATTAGAACTAATTTTAGCAAATGTAGACATAGCCCATGACACTCCGTGGTGCAGCCTAAATCCTTTCATGAATCCCATCTTTAACACTAAAATGTGTCAAAATCGTGATTTCTCTCTTTAGATTATCCAAATCCTGTGGCTTCTGGGGCTCTCAAACAAGCTATAATTCTAATTTATTTTTATTTTAATGTCCACATTTCTCTAGTTTTTCATTCCATCCCTTTTATTGCCACTTTAATGTCTTGGAAATGTCTTTGAATTTTTTAGGTTGTTTACTGATATCAGAGACCAAACACTGTTTCAGGGGAAAAAAATGGAACTGCAGTTTTTGCATCTCTGACTTTCCAGGGTATGACCTTGAGATGTGATTACATGTTCATCTAAAACTCCAGAAGAGAATTGTTTTAAGTCACTTGACTGTCTCTATTGCCTTTTAGAGAGACAAGGTGGGGGAGGTAATATCTTTTATTGGACCAACTTCTGTTGGTGAGAGAGACAAGTTTTTGAGCTATACAGAACTCTTCATCTGGTCACAAGGGTCTGTTACTCAAAAGCTCACCTTTCCCACCAACAAAAGTTGGTCTAGTACAGGGGTCTGCAACCTGTGGCTCTGGAGCCCCATGCGGCTCTTTGGCTGCCCCCTTGCGGCTCTGGGCTCCCCCAACCACAGGGGTACCCTGCAGGAGGCCCATGCCTGACTCTGGGCTTCCCCCAGCCACCAGGGACCCCACGGGCAGCCAATGCCAAGCTCCAGGCTTCCACCCCTGCATAAGGGGACCCTGCAGCAGAAATCCTGGCTCACCTCCCTGCATCTCCCACCAGGAAGCTACACCCATTGTGGCTCTCAAAACACTTTGTTATTGAAGGAATTTTCAAAAATGGCTCTTCTTATCTTTTGGGTTGCAGACCCCTGGTCTAGTAAATATTACCTCACTTATCTTGTCTCTCTAATATCGTGGGACATGCACAACTCTGACAACACAGCATACATCTATGGCCTTTGACAGTTTGGGGTTTAAGAGCTAATTAAACTAGGGGAAGTACTAACAGGGTCTCCTTATATCTTTTTACTATTTGTCACCTTGCATCAGTATAGAATAATAATGGAAACCTGGTATAGATTATTTTTGGGATTTGTTACAGATTATGGCACCTACTTAACATTCTGGGTTCTCCCAAAGGCTTGCAGTTTGCTCTCCAGAGCCAGATTTGTTACAGAAATAGAAAGACATATACTTACGATGAGGTGGGCCTTGATTTGACTGCTTATGTGAATTTGCTATTTACCTGAGGGTGTGATGGGTGGGTTTGTCTGCAGATGCTAACAGGTATGAAATCTATAGTTTAATTCTCCACTAACCTTACCTTCCCAAACCGGTGACTTTATTTAAATCTAGGATCCTTCTGAAACCACTGACAGCTCAGCCTGTTGCATTTGGAACCAAAACCAGATAGAAGGCATGAGATCATGGCCCCATTTAAATCAATTGCTTTCAACCTAGTAATATATTTCTGAGGTAGATAGGAAAGGGCAATCTCAAAGCTAAACACATAGCCAGGGCTAGTCAATAAATGGAAAGTTATGACATCATAAAGTTGTGCTATTACACAGGCAAACCAAATACAAGTCAGAGAAAGTGTAATGTGAGACAAAATAGTCATCATGGTAACTTGCAAATTTATTTTGGACATTGAGGATTTTTCTAATCAGTGATAGTATACTATGGTGTTAAAATTTGGGGGAAGCTACAGAATTTTTAAAAATCTAAATTCACTTCACTTCATGTAGAGAGGATATTTTTCCAGCACTGTAGGAGAGGAAGGACAAAGCCATTACTATCACCCAGGTAACAAGACTGAAAACGGATGTGATATTACTCAGTTTATTATCCGCCCCCTGGACTTCTAATGCAAATGCAAATCTGTTCCGTTTCAGCCTGGGTTTCCACTCTTTGTGTGCAGGTTTCCACGGGGAATAAAATATGTAGAGCCATAGCTTCACCAGGCTGATATCCCAGAGCAATGGGAAATCAAGTAAGTGACTCACGACTGCAAGACAACAGCGTGTGTGACACATGCAGGTCAAACTCCTGAGAGAAACAGTTTACAGCTAAGAGTTTTATTAGGGCCAGCAAAGGGCTTGCTCTTTTGCAGCTCCTGCTATGCATTAGAAAACGAATGTATTTAGTTCATTATCGTTCATATAAATTCTCTCCCAAAACTATTTTTAGGGTTAAATAATACAAGTTAGGTAACCAGGGGTCTATGGATGTAAATTACGGAAAACACGGGGATTAAAAAAAACCACAACGTGCCTAAAATCCCCCCGACCCGCTTGAAAACAACAGCTTTGTCATGAAACTATAATGACCACATGCCACATTGGGTCGCATTGTGCTACACTGCACTGTAACTGCTTGTGGCTCTGAAAGGAGGGATTTGGTTCATTATTGGAAAAACGTACCTGTCAGCTAAAGGCTGTGTACAGTTACCCTTATCTAAATAGCAATGGCAGGGCATCCTACAGTAATTAGTTAAAAGAGATAGGGAAAAGTTATTTTTCCACTGCTTTGCTAAGAGAGCAAAACACAATAGGATTCAATCGTAAATCCAGCTAATATAAAAATCTCAGGGCCAGATCCTCAGCACCTGTAAAACAGTGTAGGTCTCTTGGTTTCTGTGTAGTCATGCAGATTTACTCCAGCAGATTTCTGCTTTCCTTGTGTTCTCTCTAACTTTTTTGTTAACTATCTCCAGAGGACGAAGATATGTAGAAGGCAGGAGCAGTTGGCTTACTATGGCTTGTGGTAATAGGGAAAGTTATATTACATGAGTAAGTAATGTACCTCTTAGAATACACACACTGAAATATTTTTGGGTTGTTTTTGAATGGAAGGATATTTCTAGTTTCATTTCTGGAAGAGGTCAGTCTCTGGGTAAAGTCAGAGATCTGTAGAACATCAAAACTCTGGATGTGTTCAAATCGCCTTCATGGCACTCAGCCTTATGGACCCAGACTTCTTCCATATATTACTCATCATGGGCGTCATCCCATTTACTTCAGCAACTCTCAGAGAGGTTTCAAGATCAGATCTTCTATTTGACAATCAGGATACATTGCATATTCTTCTCCCTCAGGCCATTGTAAAGGCTACTCTGCAAAATGACCAGGGTGGCTGGCAAACAGTAATAAACTTGTTCACTATATAACTAATGAGTAATAATTCTGCATTATGGCTAATCTGAAATAGCATTTGTCCAGGGATTGCAAGGATCCACTTTTGGGGGGACATGCAGTTGACCACCAAACATTAGCCTTTGATTTTCATTGACTGCTGAACCCACATGATCAATGGTCTTGTGATCAGTACATTTTTCCAGCTGAATAAATAGCTTCATGTGGCACACAGCCAGAGGTGGATAACCACATGGGCCTACAGAGCCCATGCCCAGGGGCCCCCAAACTGTGGGGGCCCTCCATCCTGCCACTGGTGGGGGCCGGAGGACCGCCCTAGGTCTGAGGTTGGGTTCTGTGCTCCTGTTCCTGGGCCAGCTGGTCTGCCCCCAGAGGCAGGGTGGTCCAACACCACTGGTTGCATCACTCCAAGGGCTGTGTACGGTCTCTGGCGCTGCCTTCCAGGGCCTGTGGCCCTGGAGGGCCACACTGGAAGCTACACTGCACGCCGGTCAGTCCCACTGCCCCATTCCTGGGGGGGGGGAGGGCAGACCAGCTAGGGTGGGGGAGTGGCCACCGCGTGGCCGTGGTCCAGGGCCCTGAGTTCCCTTAAGCTGCCTCTGCACAAACGACCTTGTTTTAAATTTACCAAAACTTAAATTTTGTGTATACAAAACCTATGCCAACTGCAACTGTATTGCAAAAATATCAGTGCTCTTGAGCCCTGTCCACACTGTAAAAAGAGATAGGTTGGCAGAACTGGTAACAATTCCCTGAGGAGAACTAAAACCCTGTTAACATTTGTAATGTAAATGTCTTTTAATGATCTCCCTGAGCTTACTATGTGCCAGGACCCTGTTTTACTAGTTACACAGAACTGCAATGAGCTAGTGACATCACACACCCTGGACAGTAGCAACGTGTGGCAGGATTCTTCACATTGCCTCATGTATGTGCCCCAA
Organism: Pelusios castaneus; assembly: GCA_007922175.1. NCBI lineage: Eukaryota > Metazoa > Chordata > Testudines > Pelomedusidae > Pelusios > Pelusios castaneus. The sequence goes on along the minus strand of ML685798.1, from coordinate 20,399,952 downwards.
CTCGGACTTGAGTAAAAGGAGAATTCAGGTTCTAATCTGTTCTTTCCTTGGCCTTGTTCCTGAGAATTCAAACTAGTAAACCAGTTAGTCCCATAAGAGGCTGGGGCAACTAGAGGAACATCAAATAGTAACTTTTGATCACTAATAGACCTACGCTGGACTTGAACTGGATGCATAAAAGCACTATGTTCTGTAGCCTGTTACTAAACCCCTGATTCATATGTGATGCTGTGTGGATGGTGATCATTTATATTACTGATATCAGTATTGCAAAATTACAACAAATCTTGCAAAATACGTCATGTAAGTAGAGCCCTGCGCGGTTACAAATATGTGGCTCTGTATTGATCTGCAACTGCAAGAAATGGTCTGTGGATATCTGCATTGTATCTGTGGATATAGTGCCAATATCCGCAGATTTGCAGGGCTCTACATGTAAGGTATCATTGGAAAAGTTATGCTTTACTGAATATGGTAAGATCAGCTATATGTGTGTGTGAGACCTTTGTATTATAAGACAGCAATATGTGTGCTATTTCTGAATCTAAAACTTGTGCTATGCTTCTGGGTGACACTCCCAACAGAATAGCACCAGCACTGTCCACCTGATTAAGGTCCTTTACGGGACCATCTATACCAGTGGTCTTCAACCTTTTTTGGATCAGCGCCCAGTTTTCCAATATTTTCACATTTGCAGTAAGTTTACCGCCCATCTATATCAATTGTTACTTTTTATAAATTGCCACTGTTGTCAAATTAATTGTTTGTAGCGCCCACCAAAAATCACAAAACGCCCACTAGTGGGTGGTATCGCCCAGGTTGAAGACCACTGACCCATACAATGAGCCTGGGAGAGAAGCCAGAAGCTATGCCTATAAGTCATCAGGACATATAAAGACATGCCTCTGACCAGAGAACTCCAGGTGCTTTTCCATGCACAAGCTGTGGGCTTGTGTTTGAAACAGGCCACACGGCACAAGGACATAAAAAGCAGCTGCACCATCTCCATCTTGTCTTCATTCCTACTTCCCATTCCTAACTCTGGATCAACTACTTGATAGCTGAAGCATTGAAACAAAGGACTCAGACCGATCCAGACCCAGATGCTAAGTAAGAATCTGATATATATGGACTTTGAAGTAATTTGTATGTATATCTTTTGCCGTGACCATTTAACACAGGGGTTCTCGACCCCTGGCCTATGGGTCAAAAGTGGCCCGCGGAGCTTTTTAAAATGGCTCGCATTCACTGCCCGGCCGCTGGCTGGGAGCCCTGCTGCAGCCACCGACCTCCCCTCCAGTCCCAGCCAGAGCTCCAGGGGCTGCGGGTGGGGACGGCTGGCGGGTGTGCTGGGGGATGCGGGCTGGCACAGCATGGCTCGGAGGAGTGCTGGAAGGGCAGGGGAGTGCTGGTGGGCTGGCACGGCTGTGGGGCTTGCTGGATGCTGCGGGTGGCCGCGGGCAATGCGGCATGACTGCGGGGGGGTGGTGCAGGCTGTGGGGGGGGCCGGGGCCAGGTCCGCAGGCTGGCACGGCCAGGGGAGAGGGGAAAGCGGGAGTTTGCCCGTGCTGTTGCTGGGGCCCACAGCCTGCCTACAAACTGGCCCTTTTCATGGGCATCCAGCCCCTGCTTTAAAAAACATTCATTTTTTTCCAAATTTAAAAAAAATCTTTTTGGCTTGAGGTCCACAAATAAAATTTTTACAATTCTGAAGGGCCACTAGTCTATTTAATCAAAATTGTATTTAAATATAATTAATCAATGTTAATTAATTTTAATTAAATGTAAATTTAATTAAATAGTCTGGTGGCCCCTCAGGGTTCTTAAACTTGTTTTTGAGGCCCTCGAGCCAAAAAGGTTGGGAACCATTGATTTAACATAGACTCATAGACTTTAAGGTCAGAAGGGACCAGTACGATCACCTAGTCTGACCTCCTGCAAAACGCAGGCCTCAAGACCTCCCCCACCCACTCCAGCAATAGGCCCCCAACCTATGACTGAGTTATTTACCTCCTTAAATCATGATTTAAGGACTTTAAGATACAGAGAATTCACCAGTAGGTGAGCCATGCCCTGTGCTACAGAGGAAGGCGAAAAACCCCCAAAGCCCAGGCCAATCAGCCCTGGGGGGGAAATTCCTTCCCCACCCCAAATATGGTGATCAATTAAACCCTGAGCATGTGGGCAAGTCTCAACAGCCAGTTACCCAAGAAACAATTCTCTGTAATAACTCAGAACTCACCCCATGTACTCTCCCCTCTTAGGCCACTTGTAAATCCACCACTCGTAGCCAAATATCAGTCAATTTCCAAAATAAGGTAATCATACCATCCCCTCCATAAATTTATCAAGCCCAGTTTTGAGAGCAGTTATGGTTTTTGCCCCCACAACTCTCCTTGGAAGGCTATACCAGAACTTTACTCCTCTAATGGTTAGAAACCTGCATCTAATTTCAAGCTTAAATTTCTTGATGGACAGTTTATAACCATTTGTTCTGGTGTCTACAATGGTGCTGTACTCAAATAATTCCTCTCCCTCCCTGATATTAATCCCTCTGATGTATTTATAGAGAGCAATCATATCCCTTCTCAGCCTTCTTCTGGTTAGGCTAAACAAGCCAAGCTTCTTGAGTCTCCACTCATAGGGCAGGTTTTCCACTCCACAGACCATCCTTGTAGCCCTTCTCTGCACCTGTTCCAATTTGAATTCATCCTTTTTAAACATGGGGGACCAGAACTGCACACAATATTCCAGATGGGGTCTCACCAGTGCCTTGTACAGCGGCACTAACACCTCCCTGTCTCTACTTGAAATACCTCTCCTGATATATCCTAGAACCACATTAGCTTTTTTCATGGGCACATCACATTGGTGGCTCATAGTCATCCTATGGTCAACTAGTACTCCCAGATCCTTCTCCTCCTCAGTCCATTCTAACTGATGCGTCCCCAATTTACAGGAAAAATGCTTGTTGTTTGTTCCTAAATGCATGACCTTGCACTTCCCATTATTAAATTTCATCCTGTTCCTGATACTCAGTTTACAAAGTCATCCAGATCTTTCTGTATGGTATCCCAATCCTTCTCTGTATTGGCAATACCTCCCAACTTGGTATCATCCGCAAACTTTATTAGCACATTCCTGCTTTTTGTGCCAAGGTCAGTAACAAAAAGGTTGAACAAGATCGGTCCCAAGACACATCCCTGAGGGACTCCACTGGTAACCTCCCTCCAGCTTGACAGTTCACCCTTCAGTATGACCCGCTGTAGTCTCCCTTTTAACCAGTTCCTTATCCACCTTACTATATTCATATTAATCCCCATCTTCTGTAACTTAACTAATAACTCCCTGTGTAGAACTGTATCAAATGCCTTGCTGAAATCTAAGTAAATTAGGTCCACCGCATTCCCTTTATCTAAAAAATCTGTTATCCTTTCAAAAAAGGAGATCAAGTTGGTCTGGCATGATCTCCCTTTTGTAAAGCCACGTTGTATTTTATCACAGTTACCGTTATCCTCTATAGCCTTAAGTACCTTCTCCTTCAAAATTTTCTCCAAGACCTTGCATACTACCAAGGTCAAACTAACAGGCCTGTAGTTACCCAGGTCATTTTTATTCCCTTTCTTGAAAATAGGAACTACATTAGCGATTCTCCAGTCATACGGTACAACCCCCCAGTTTACAGATTCATTAAAAATCCTCGTTAAAGGGCTGACAATTTCATGAGCCAGTTCCTTTAGTATCCTTGGATGGAGATTGTCCGGGCCCCCCGATTTAGTCGCATCCAGCAGCTCAAGTTTGGCTTCTACCTCAGGTACGGTAATTTCCACTTTCATGGCCACATTCCCATTAGCTTCCCTATCTCTATCCCCCAGCTCAACATCTCTCATCTTGTTTCTTTCCTTGCATAATAAACTTTTAGTTTTAGATACTAAAGGATTAGCTGGCAACATAGTATTTTGGGTAAGATCCTAACTAATATTGATCTGGTAATATGGCTGACCCTTTAGGGATCAGGAGAACATCTGGGTAATGTGAATAGAGTATTAAATAACTTATTTCTTTACAGGACCACATTGCTGATTGGGGGCTGTGTATTTCTCTTTTAGAACTTCTTGATGACTAGTGTGGGAAATCAGGAGCACAGTTTGTGGCTGACTAGTGAATCTAACTTCAGTGTCACCCACCAGTTCTGGGAAAATCTGCTCCTCTTTTGTAGCCTGCCCTGACCTTGGTATTTTCAGGTAGGCTAGCCTAGACATACACAGGCCACACCATACACTCTCTTAAAAATATTAAAAATAACTTTTGTCAGTGTTTAAAAAACATGCTTAGGGGCTGATCCTGCAGAGTAGTGAAATCAATTGGAGGTGGACACACCCAGCACCTTGCAGGATTGGGCCCTAAGTGCAGTAATGATAGGGACCCCTTATCTGAACCTAGTTTAAAGAAAGTTGAGACATCTATAAATGCTATTCAGTGCACCGTAATCACTACTGCAGTCAATAGGGATTTAAGTACATTCTTCAAACCAGTCCTTTTTCATCAAACCCCAAAGCACGCCAGTCCAGCTAGTTTGCAATTCTATTTTATGTGAAACTTTCTGAGAAATCGCATTGATCGCTATCTCTCTTGCACAAAAGCCATCAGTCCAAGTCTCCCTGCAAATAATTTAGCATGTCCGCAATAATTCTCCAGGGCAAAGTGGATTCAGTGACAATATCCATTTTCAATTATCTACTTCCTGTTAGCCAGAGAAGAGCAATCCTCCCCTCCCCCCGCGCACACACTTTCTCCAGTTTCTGACAACATTATTTATTTTTAATACTGCTCTACTGGGAATTCTGATTGAACAGAAGATTTAGTGAGGCCTAACAAGTAAAATGCTGCTCGGACTTTTACATAGCAACTCCTGCAACTCTTCATTTTGTTCAGTACAAATCCAACTTAAGCAACCACTCAAATGACTAACACAATTATGTCTCAGCTTGGATTTCTGATTAAGAGGGTGAAGAGCTACCCACTTAAGGACCATTTCTGTCCCCTTACGGGCTTGGCTAGACTAGAAAAAGTGATTGGGGTTAGCCAACACATTTTAGCTCACCAGGTTAGGTGCAGAGCTTAGGTAACAGTTACTAGAGGTGTTTTGACTTTGGACCTTCAGGTGCATCGGGAAGTGAGTTGGAGAATGGCACTTAGGACTGGTTTCTGTATGTCCTTTTTGGAGGTGCAGCATATATCCTCCCCAACAAATAACTTAGACTGCTCGCTGGTGCACAGAGATGGACAGAGCTCTGCAAACACTCACTCCCTTAGCAGGGGCCGTGGCACATCTAAAGATGCTATAATCCCCTTGCTCCCAAGGAGTGGAAGCAGTGGTTTTGCTAGCCACACCAGAAAGGTGTGTAAGGGCCCCCTGAGCCTTATCCCTGTCTCGCGCACCTGTGCTAGATGCCACCATAATTTGGTACAAATCCAAGTACAGATGTGACAAGTGTGATACATGCTTTGCTTTTCTGGGGAGAGGAACTGTTTAGCACAAGACTCACATTAGCATTTGTTGAAAGGGCAATCAGAAATGACAACCACTTACAGATGGTTATTTTTGAATGCCCATCAAGGGGAAAAATTATTAATTTGGGAGGAGAGGGAGCATGCAGCAAGCACCTGAGATCCATAGAGAGACAACATTAATGTTAATGCACAGCTATGTTAAGAGACATTCAGGCTCTCCTACATGTATTACTGCACTACAGGAGGCATTGTCTTCAGTTCCTCCAGAATAAGGGTATGTGCCCACACACCTCCCCACCCTATGCAGCTAGAACAATATGCACAGCCACCTCACATTCCGGGTGTCAAGAAGTGCAGTAGAATAAAGTACTCCTATCACATTCCCAGCAGGAGGATGGCAGAAGAAATGTTTTGTTCCAGAATCTATGGGGCTTTCGAAAACAAATCACATCAACATTACACAACCTCAAAAGAAATTATCAGAATTTCTTTAAATAATTACCCGACGAGATTTGCTTCTGAATTGTCACGAACCAGAGAAAAGCCAAAAAGAATCAGATGACATGAAGCGATATTGAATTAACTCAGAATTTCAGAGCAGTCATATGATGGTAGTAAACTCTTCAGTTGTAATTTGGTTTTTGTTCCTATGAAAATGTACTGTCTCAATTAGATTATTCCAGCAGTGATTTATGCATATGTTCTCTCCCTGAGTGCAAGTCATTTCTATTTCAGTTTGTGAGGTTTTACATGTGCATGTAGGGGGGAACATGCCTAATACGGCAGAGCTTTGGACTCAGAAATATTCCATGTTTTGTTGCAGTTAACCTGAAAACCCTAATACTAATATTTGCTGCCTCTTCCTTGTCCTCTGTATTTTGCAATATAGGTTCCAGGTTGATTGGGGTTTGGCGATGAAGCTGTTTGAGAGATGTTTGAGGCCGACTTCAGAATAGCAAAGGCTACAAAGCTGCTCTGCACTGTTCCCTTCTGTTCTAAAGAACATTACTGCAAACCCAAAACCTCAGCCACTGCCTCCTAAAGGTCAGGAAAGACATGTACAACTGGACACCTGATTCTTAAATGTGCAATATAAAGCAACTGTCAAACCTCTTCAGCTGGGGAAAGGGAGGGAAATGGAATGGCTGGGCAAGGAGACTGTGACTTGATTTAGAAACCTGAGTTGTGGAGACTGGAACTGACTATATGAGGGGAATGTCACTAGGATGAGGAGCTACAGGAGGGGAAGAGATAGGGCTGGGCTGGGGAATGGGACAGCAGGGATAACATTTTGGGAAAATGGTCAAAAGAATCCATACCCATTAGAGCACACTCCCCTGTAGAGCTTGGAAGAGAGCCTATGATTCCTAAGTTTCACCTTTCCTCTGTTATCAGTAAATATATGTGAAATTCATTGGCAGGGTGTTCCTTTGCCCACTAGTGCTGGTCCACATAGAGGATGACAACCTCCTACTGCTATCAAAATCCCGTGGCACTTTTAAAGACTAACAGATTTATTTATCGCATGAGCTTTTGTGGGAGAAAATCCCACTTCGTCAGATGCTTTGGAGCGTCGAAGCATCTGATGAAGTTCGATTTTTCTCCCATGAAAGCTCATGCGATAAATCTGTTAGTCTTTAAAAGTGCCACAGGACTCTGTTGTTTTTCTGCAATAGACTAACACGGCTACCCCTTTGGAACTTGACTACTGCTATCAATTACTCCATTAACTGAACTGACAGATGGCTGTGTAGTGGATCAAAAGGGTCTAACTCTACTGATGTCCTGTGTGGGTGTCAGTCAATATGATGCTTTGTGATGGAATTTCAGGGGGCCCTGGGAGTAGTTTCAGTTTGCATTATAAAAAAAACCTGTGAAATTACATACATATTCATATACACACAGGAGGCCTACGGCTAGCTAACTCCGTTCCACCAGCCCTAACTGTGCTGCTGATTAAGTGTATTTTAGCCAATAGGGCTAGGATTAAGATCATGTGACAGCCGGAGACATCTGAGCTTTATAAAAAGGTAGTTTGGATGTAGAACTGTGGGGGTTCCATAGAAAATCTGAAAGTAGGGTTTGGAAGAATCAGGTAAAATTGGCTTGGGTGCTCTCTTCCAGAGCCTGGAAGTCTGAAAGATAGCCAAGCCAGCAAGAGCTGAGGCTATGAGGAACTGCAGGACAACCTCTTGAGAAATCAGATAAAGGTCAGGAATGTAACAGAACTCAGCTGCCTGCTGAATTGTTGGATCCAAGAAAGTTGGATAAGAAGGGAGAGTCCTGTGGGGCTCTGAAAAAGGCTGCGTGTGGTTTATTTTGAGTTTTTTACTTTGAAGATAGTTTTGTCAATAAATACAGACCCAAGGAAGAGAGCTATTGACGACAAAGCCTTTGTAAATTATTTCTGGGAACCAGCTAAGAGGAAACAGGAAGTGAACACTATGACATTCACATAGGTTAAAAGAACATTAAAATTGCAAAGTTAAGCACTCAAAAGCTAGGAAATGCTAAACTGAAGGTTGCTTGTGCAACCTTAATTCAGTCCCCTTGTGTTGCATTGTATTTCCATAGAACTTCTGCCTCATTCAGTGTACAGGATGAAGCTACTCAGAAAATGAATGAGCATTGCGTACGGAAAGGGAATGATTTCTATAAGATCCCTGCTTCATTTATAGCAAAACTTGGAAGGGAAGCAGTGAGTGAGGCAGAGAGAGAAAAGAAGGTCTTGTGGTTAAGGCAGTTGAACACTGTCCTGGGGAATTAATCTGTCTAGATTCCAGAGTTCCCATATGATGTTAGTCAAATCACTTAAACCAAATTTTCACAGGTGCTTGCTAATTGTGTTCCTCAGGTTTTGGGTGCCTGATTTGAGAGCCTGGGATCTGATTTGCATAAGATTTGAGCACTCACAGATGCTCATGAAGTCAAGGGAAACTTTGCTTTGAACACAAAGTTCTATATGAGGCATCCAGCTTCAAACTACGGCACCTAGTTGAGATGCCCCCCTGCTGCCAAAAAACTGCCGTCACCCCTTTTGGGATGCCCCCCACCGCCAAAATGCCTTCGAATTCGCTGAGTGCCACTGCAGTATCTTTGTACGGTATCATTTGAAAACTCAAACTTGCTGATGAGTATTGTCCTGATAAAACATGTCGCAACACTGTAGGTGAAGTTAAGATTCCACTGTATAGTGGTATTAACATGTTCCAAACTGAGTTTGGTGAACAGGTTAGTCTCAAACAAATGAATGTGTGCTCTGTTTAATTTGCATTTAAGCAGTAAACAGAGTCATCAAGCAGGAAGGAAAACTCAAACAGGTGAGGAAAAACAGCAGAGAACATCCTTACCCATAGACCTTTTGTCTCCTGGTATCCAGCTGGAAATGTTTTTCAAAAGAGGGGACTTGAAACTATAAAAAGGAGGCATTCCTCTTCCCCATCAGTTGAGTTACTGCACCTGCAGGGACAAAGGAAGCAGCTGTTGAACTAGGAGAGGGAGTCCTGCTCTAAAAAGTTTGGTCACCACGCCTGCTGAAAGCATGTGGTGAGAGAACTTTGCTTTGAATTGAACATAGTTTAAGTTAGGTGCCAATAGTGTTTCATCTTCATTTTTCTTGTAACTATTTCTGACTCTATCCTTCATTACTTGTATTCATTTAAAATTTATCTCTCTGAAGCTAACATACTTGTTCTCACTTCTGTTTTATCTAATCCAGTGTGTTTTGAACTGAAGTGTCTGGGGAAACTCCATTTGAGGTGGTAAGTTGTGTGCATAGTATTTCTATTTAAAAAAATGGACTTTATGTACATTTGTATTGTTTAGGAGAAAGCTGGGCAGTATATAACCTGCTTATATAGAGGAAAATCTAAGAGTAGGAATGTGTTGGGGTCACTCTGCAATATAACCAAGACTGGTAAGAGCCAGCACTCCCTACCCTCCCACCCCCCATACCTTGGAGTGACTTAGATGCTGGGCACTGTTTGCGAGTAGGCCAGGCTGCAGGCTGCAGCAGCAAAGCATTGTAAAAGGCACCTCGCATTACAGAATGGGTGAGATACTACTGATTAGTCTGACTTGTACCCTGATATGTCCCAGTCCCATAGAAAAAAATAACATGAGCATGTAACTAAAGACTATATCATAGTGCAGACAAACAAGGGGGCTGAATTAAGGGTGAATAGCCTATCTTAATTCTGGTATTTCCTAACTTTTGAGGGCGTGAATTTGAAACTTTAAAGTTTTAATGTTGTGTGTGTAATACATATATTGTATGCACTGTGTAACTGGGTAGCATTTGTGAGTGTGTGACGTTTGTGTGTAGTGTCAGTGGGTGAATTTTGCATGTAAGTGTGTGTGTGCAATTTTATTGTGCAATAAATACAATCTTCTGACTAAAACTATGACAGCCATAATTCAGTTCTAGCTACTCAATCGGAGTGAAGTCTCAAGCCTGAAGCCTGCTTAAATAGTGACCTGAGACCAAAAAAAAAAATTAATTAGAAAGCATATACCTACAGCTATTGTTATGTGGGATTCAAAAAGGGGGAGAAAGACTCTGGACACCTCTTTTAGTATTAATCACTTTGTATGTAACTTTTATTAATTTGGTATGAGGGTACAAGTTTAGGAAAACGTAAGCCACAGTTCAACGGTTGAGAAGACCATCTAATAAAATTGCCCAAGAAATACAGTAGGTAACAAGATCTATCCCAAAAATGAGGAGATCGAGTTCATCCAGGTAGGTCTCTAGGTATCAATACATATAGCAACAGTATACAGCAGAAAAGTTTTAGCTTGTAATTACAGCTCTAAATTAGGCAGCACAGAATGGAACATAGACGACAAACCACCATGCTTTTACACTTACACATCCATAGTTGGACCACACTTATACCTGTCAGACGCAGGGCTTACTTAAGACTGGCCAGGTCAAAGTTAGCCCAGGTGCCAAGACTTGAGGGGGTGAGGAAGTTGTGGTGCACACCGATCTCGTTGTGTTAATGGCAGTCTTCCTCCCTCCTAACTCCTGAGTCGAGTTGGTTTTTATGAATGAATCGATCAAGGGGGCTGTACCGAGCCACCCCTCTTTATCCTCCTTCATTCCATTCAAAATTGCCTTTGACCGGTCACTACTTCTTTCTTTATTGGCACTCCTGGGTTCTGGCCAGTCAGCGAGTTTTGCCCTTGGTCAGGAACTTGTACATGCACACCACACATGCATCCTTTACTTAGCCATTTGTGCTGCCCCTAGTAATTTCAAGTTTAGGTCATGGAAATTGCTAGATAATCAAAATCTGTACTACTTATACAATCAAAGCTGCTTTATCCAGCAATTTTATCTTGCGAGGTGGGGGTAAAGGGGGGAACATTTTCTTTACTTTGATAGGCCCACCCTCTGTTCTCTTAAGGGTGCACATGCACACGCTTGCTAACCACAAAGCTGCTTGCCAAGCGAAATGCCAAAAGAAGAACTTTAACTTATGCTGTTGTCACAAACCCCTTAATCATGGAGATTGTTTTCTCTTTAGCATTACTTAAACAACGCTGTTAACATAGGCCTTTTAAGCATACAGGGCTGATTCACTCTGGTAGCCCAGCTTCAGGCCCACTTAGGGTCCCGCAGGACACTATGAAAACAAATTTGGGAACTGAGAAACTTCATAAGCAATGGCTGCGCAGCAGATCTTGAACACTTTTCTCTTCCTAATTAACCTATAGAAAAAGTACTGGAAGTTGATTATTCTATCTCCAGCAAAGCAGCAATACAAACATGGAATTTTGTGGCACTTTTAAAGATTAACCAATTTATTTAACGCACAAGCTTTTGTGGGCATAATGGCTCCCTCAGTCACAAAGAACTAGAGCATGAAATGATAAATCCAAACAGGAACATAATCCATTCCTATATGATGTTATTCAAGACCTCCCTACCATTAACCTCCTGAACTGACAAACATCTCTCCACAACAGAACATATCAAGACACTGAACCCAAAACTAAAATATCAAAGTATGGTGAACTGGGCAGAAATAACACTCTGATCTGCTACAGCTCTCTGCATAATCACCATACATCATGGCAAAATGTGAAAAACCATGGTAGGTTCTTACCAAACAGAATATGTGAGCATGAACTATAGGTGGAAATGAAAAGCCATAAAGTGCAGCGCAAACCCAGAGCAAAACAACTGTGCAACCGACATAGCAGAAAAGGGAGTGTGAGTGTTTGTGTGTGTGTGAAAGAGAGGCATTTTCTGCTCCACTGCTCAAAGTAGTATGAGGAAAAATATTAATAGAGTTGTAGGATCTTGCAAGGTCATCTAGACCAGTCCTCTGCACTTATGACAGGTTGAAATATTGCCTCAAATTATCAGAAATAAGACCTTAATTTAAAATGCTGACTAAAACTTCACATTGTTGGAAAACGATGAGACAGCTGAGATGATTTCATGCTATGAAGTAATCTTTAACTGAACCAGGAACGTTCAATAGGGACAAATGGACAGAGGATTAAATCCACAAACATGCTGTGAAGTTTGTCCTGAGCTGTGGGTTAATATATTATGCATCTCTGACAGACACAAGATTTCTATCTTTACTCTTTGGCCCTACTCTTGTAGTTGGTTAAGCCAATAAAATATCATTTAACTCAATTAAAAACTGCACTGTTTATGCCATGTATAGGTAGTGTCTGGGTGCACTGTGTGTGTTTGTATACCTGAGGCCATATTGTATATGTTGTGTATGTATAGGTGGGTGAATTGTCCATAGAGTGTGTATGTGTTCACTACGTGCTCCATGTGCATGGGGAAAGGTGGCTGTAGTACATGTGGGAGAGTGGGATGGGTGCATGGTGTCGTTCTGGTTCTCATTCTTTCTTTGGCGCTAGGGCAGCGTGTTCAGAGTGTGAGTGTGTGTGGTGAGTTTAAGTGGGTGGCTGTGCCTTGGGGCCCCATCAGAGGGGCCAGTAGATGCACTGAATGGCACTGTGTGTGTCAGTGCTCAGCTCTCAAACTTATCAGGCTGCTGAGGAATGTGTGGTATGGTATCTAGGGAGTCAGTAGGTGCACTGGGTGGTATGTACGTATGAGCAGTTGCCTCATTGGGTGGGCAATAAAGGTGGCAATATGGGATGAGTGGACAGGTGGTGGTTAGGGCTGTCACTAGATGCATTGTGAGTGGGAGAATAATGGAGAGGCCTGCAATGGGTGGGTAACGTGAGAGCTAATGGTTGGTGTATGGTCTGCTAGCTGGGTGTGTGAGTGCACTGGGTGCTGGGAAGCTGCTGGGATGTTGGAGGTGGCATATTTTGCTTTGTGTGGTGAGTGTACAGGGACAAGTGGCGGGAAGTGTATGTGGAAGGGGGCAATGTGAGGGGTATGGTAGGGAGTGAGCTTTGTGCAGGTATTTGCAAGGGGTACAATGCATGATGTATGTGGAGTAGCCCTGTGGGGAGGGGAGAGGTAGAGGAGTGTGTGTGTGTAAGAGAGTGTGCAATTTCCTGCCATATCAGCAGGAGAACTCATTTAATTAAGTGTAAGTAGCTTTAGAATCTTTTGTATTAAATGAATGGTTTGTGTATTATTGTGGGCCAGGATGGTATGTAACCTCTCAAGAGGGAGATGAATGCAAATTCCCCACCTCTGGTTCTGCAAACCCACTCCTTTGAAGGAGGGACCCATTGTCTGCTGCTTACCTGTTCTTGAAATTTCTCAAAATTAAAGGCCCAGGCTGTACATGGGAAAGAATGAACTGTTCATGGGGTGCTTGCTCTGAGCTAAGGGGCCCCTAGGAACTGGAAAACACAGAGAACCTCCTTTGAGATTTGAAGGACTGACTCCTTCCAGAGCCCTTATTGGAGTGGGGTAAACTGATTAGCATGTGTATGTTCTTCTGTTGTGGTCTCTGTAATGCTTCTTACCTCAAGAATAAATGTACTTTCTGGGGTATATCACAGTGTAGGTGAGAACTTGCGCAATCTTGAAAAAGCCTGATCAGGCAGGAGATGCAGGTCTCTATCTGAGAGAAGTGACAGCTTAGGTGCTCAAAGTCCCCAGTGGGTGCCCTCAAGAGAACATAAGGGGAAAATAGATGTGCAGGGGCCCTGAACCGTGGCGGGTGGCACTGGATGTATCAGGAGTGACCTGGTGTGTAGGGGCTGGTGATGCAATGTGTGTGTGTGGGTGACATCCTGTACATGCTGTGTGTGGTCTGTGTGTACACAGTGCAATGTATAGCAGGAGTGGCTGGTGTGGTGGCACTGGGGATATGGGTTTTTTTTTGTGTGTGCAATGGGAGGCCCCACTATGTTATACAGAAGGTTGTACAGGCCGTGTGGGGCTGGGCTGATTTGAGGACTTTAATAACTCAGTCATAGGTTAGAGGCTCATTACAGGAGTGGGTGGGTGAGGTTTTGTGGCCTGCATTGTGCGAGAGGTCAGACTAGATAATCATATTGGTCCCTTCTCACCTTAGAGTCTATGGCTATGGGCAATGTGCCATCTTTGTGTATGAGATGTGTTTGTTGATTGGGACGGGGCGTATTGTGGGGGGTAGTGGATGGCACTAGTTGTGAGGGGAGCCATGTACAATGTGTCATGTGGGTGGCTCTGTATGCACCTTGTCATCACTGGGAGGGATGTGTCTGCTGTGCGGCAGCAGTGTGTGTGTGTGTGTGTGTGTGTGTGTGTGTGTGTGTGTGTGTGTGTGTGTGTGTGTGTGTGTGTGTGTGTGTGGCATTGGATGGAGGTGTTGGCACACTGGGTACGTGTGTGCCTGCAATAGGGGGTGGCACTGGATGTGGGTGTAATGAATAGTGATTGTGAGAGAGAGAGAGCAGGGGGTGGGCGATAGGTGGCACGAGGGGTGTGTGAGGGAGGCGGGTGCGGAGGCAAGGGGTGGCACCAGGCATGTGGGTGGGGGGCAGGGACGTGCCCGGGGAGTGTGGGGGCTGGCACGGCCGCGAGGGTGCGGGCTCCTTTAAATGGCGCTGCCAGCTCGCTGCTGCTGCTCCTCGCTCCGGCTGATGTAACTAGCCGGCCTTAGGTGTCTGCGCCGATCGCCTGACTCCGTCCTCGCCTGCTGCTGCTGGGCCAGCCCAGCTCCGCGCGCTGCTCCGGCCCGGCCGCGTGCCGCTGCGGCTCCCGGGGCTCGGCGGGCGGGATGGAGGCGGCGGAGTGCCGGGTGCTCTCCATCCAGAGCCATGTCGTGCGCGGCTACGTGGGCAACAAGGCTGCGACCTTCCCCCTGCAGGTGAGCGGGAGCCTGTCTGCAGCCCCCGGCCCAGCGCGCTCCGCTCCGGGCGGCTGCTGCTGCAGGGAAGAGGGCTGCCTCGGGCCGAAGCCGGCAGCCGGCGGGGAAAGCGGCTCGGGGCTCTCCAGCTGCTGGGGGAGTGTGCGCGCGCTGGTCTCGCCCTGTTCGCTTGATTGTGAAAAGTGCATGCGTGAGTGCAGCTATGCAGTGACACGCTTCGCCAAGCCAGCAGGAAGCTGTTCTCCGTTTCTCGGATGGGACTCTTAGCCCGTCTATGTTGAGCGAACAGGTGTATCTCCGCCAAACAAAGAGCCCGGTGGCCCTTTTAAAGACGAACCCATTTATCGCATGAGCTTTCGTGGGAGAAAATCCCACTTAAAGCCACCGACAAAGTGAGATTTTTCTCCCACGAAAGCTCATGTGATAAATACATTTGTTTAGTCTTTAAAGGTGCCACAGGACGCCTTGTTTGTTTTACTGAACTAGATTAACAGAGCTACCCCTTTGGAAGGTGTATTTTGGTAGCCTGTTACTCCTTAGGCATGTGTGAAGAGGTCCTTTTTTAATTTCATGATTCCACAATCTTCAATAGCATGCTGGGTGCTATACCAATTTTTAATCTTGGAAATGGGGTATAACTTAAAAAAAAAAGACATGAGGTTAAATGCTGGGATAAGTGGTCTCAAAAGGGGCTGGAGATGCATTTAACCATGTTCATTCATTCATTCACTGAAAATGCTTAGTACTTTACATCCTCAAAGCACCTGAGGTGATAAACAGTGACAGGCCTATTTCAAAAAGCATGCTTAATCAAATTCCAAAGGGGTAGCCGTGTTAGTCTATTGTAGAAAGACAACAGTCTTGTGGCACTTTTAAAGACTAACAGATTTATTAATCGCATGAGCTTTCGTGGGAGAAAATCCCACTTCGTCATGCTTAATCAGATATCCTGTTTCATGCTCTCATTTCATTACTGCTGGTTCAAGGACCCCTGATAACCCCATGTGGAGTACAATGCATTAGTCATATGCATTATGGATTTTCTCACCTTGTTCAAAGCATCCTATGTTAGCCACTTTCCAAAGGGGTAGCCGTGTTAGTCTATTGTAGAAAGACAAAAGAGTCTTGTGGCACTTTTAAAGACTAACAGATTTATTAATCGCATAATGTTAGTCTTTAAAAGTGCCACAAGACTCTTTTGTCTATGTTAGCCACTGTGGGAGGCAGGATGCCAGATTTGGGGAACCAAGAATCTGATGTGCTATGTGGCAAACTCTTTGTACTTGAGTAACTCTTCGATTTATGTTATCATGGATGTAAGCGTCATGAAATTGTAACACTAGAATGAGCATAGTCCTGAGTTTGGGCAAAATAACAAAGAATAATGTTCCTTCACTCACACATCTGGAGGGAGGGGGGCAGATAGCTTTTGTCTTGTGGCTTACCTGCAGGCCTGGAAGTTGAATACATGGGTTCTAGTTGCGCTATACCAGCCTTCCTTTATGGTCTTGGACAAGTCACCTATCTGCTGTGTGTCAATTTTCTCATCAGTAAAATGGGGGTATAGCCCATAATTATTTCAGATGGGTCATGATAACGTCACTGTTTGCAAAATGCTCTTGGATGAAAAGCACTAAAGTATTTTAATTTAAAAAGCTCCTGTTGATGTAGTCATGAGTGATGATTACAGAAGTCATACAATGTAAGTTTAAGTGCCTCAGTGCCTGTCATATGATGAAAGCTATTGCTGGAGGGAACTACTACACCGGTGGGCAGAACCATAACCAGAACTGTTGGTGGAGAAGCCCTAACAAATATGCCCATCATTATCTTTTGAAGACTGTGCAAATCCAGGCTGGTGGAACACTGAGGGGGACTGTAAAGTCCCACGTCACTGGCGGGCGCCCCCTTCAGGTGCCTCAGGGGAATTAGCAGTGGCAGGGCACCTTTTTCTCCACAGAGTCAGTCGCCCCGGCCCTCAGGAAGGGCGGGGCAGGCACAGTACAGAGTCAATTGCTCCCGGCCCCCAGGCGAGGCGGAGCAGGCACAGTACAGAGTCAGTTGCTCCCGGCCCTCAGGCAGGGCGAGGTAAGTAAGGTACAAAGTCAATGGCTCCCGGCCCTCAGGCAGGGCGAGGCAAGCAAGGTACAAAGTCAGTTGCCCCCAGCCCTCAGGCAGGGCGAGGCAGGCACAGTACAGAGTCAATTGCTCCCGGCCCCCAGGCGAGGCAGGCAACGTACAAAGTCAATGGCCCCCGGCCCTTAGGCAGGGCGGGGGCAGGCACAACACACAAACCTCTGTATTGGGTTGCTAGGGGTTTGAATGCTCTGGGTGGTTAGGGAAAGGGGTGAGGGAGGGGGACGCAGGCCCACCCACTCCACTGCGTCCCAGCCCAGGGCCCTATCCAGCGGCAGAGTGGTCTGCCACTGGGGTCAGCGGGGCTCCCGCTGAAACGCGCTGACCTCCGGTGGCTCCGCCACCCACACTGCGGCAGCCAGCCGTCCCTGGGCCACTTCCTCCCACCCTGGGGTTTGGGGCAATGTTTCCTCTAAGGTTTGGCAGCTTGTGTGCAAAATTTTCAAGCTGTGTGCAAAACTTTTTCTGAATAAAATTTTTGTGCAAACTCACACAACAGAAATTATAGGCATTAATTGAAGTTAGTGATTGTAAACAGAATTAATTGTGTTTCATTAATTGAATTTGAATGAATTTTGAATTGAAATTTAATTTTTAGAAAGGTTTTTATTTAAAATTAATTTTAAATAGCTTTTTAAAAAAGGAAGGAAGAGGAAAAAAGAGAAGGAAGGAGGAGAAAAAGAAAAAAGTAAGAGAAAAGAAAGGAAGGAAGAGGTGGAGAGAAGGAAAGAAGT
Source organism: Pelusios castaneus (assembly GCA_007922175.1). Classification (NCBI taxonomy): domain Eukaryota; kingdom Metazoa; phylum Chordata; order Testudines; family Pelomedusidae; genus Pelusios; species Pelusios castaneus. The sequence continues at coordinate 20,382,314 of ML685798.1, read as the reverse complement.
TAGAGAAGGAAGGCAAAGAAGAGAAAAGGAAGGCAAGAGAAAGAAGCCGAGGCCGCTGGTGGCGGGGACCTGAACGCAGCCCCGGCAAGGCAGACCCCGGCACCGGAGGCCGAGGCTGTCGGCGGAGCGGAGCCGGCCCTGGCCGCGGCCACCCCGCTGCCCCGGCCGCATTGGGTAGGCAGGCAGGCACGCGCACACGCGCGCATGCCCCAGCCCTGAGCCTTCCTGTCCCACCCTGGGGGCGGAGAGGGCCAGCCCAGAGGCCGGGCTTGGGCCAGGTCTGCCGCGGCAAAGCCGCAGCCCGGGGAGTCTGCAGGGAGCGGTGGGGGCTGCCGGCCTGCGTGGGGGTCCCTCACTGCTGCGCGGGGGTTGCGATGGCCGCTGCGCGGCCGCGCAGCTTAGAGGGAACACTGGTTTGGGGTACCTGGATCTGTCGAGTCTCCCTCTGGGTCTGCAGGGTAGGTTGCTCTGGGGATCCCAACCAGCCCTTCTGTGTCCAT